>JAMZAV010003563.1:0-63018 GCA_024449915.1 Sweltsa coloradensis
ATTTCCCTTGGGTTTTGGTTTCTGGAAAAAAAACACCCAAAAACTTTTTTTCCCCTAAAACCCCGGAAAAAAAAAAACTTCGATCCCCGTTTTAAAATTTAATTTGGAAAGGGGCCTTTCGGGGAAAAAAAACTTTTTAAAAAAAAAGGAAAAAAAAAAACCTTAAAACGGGGCCAACCCCTAACCGAAAAAAACCCCGAAAAAATTTTTGGGGTTCTCTTAAAAAAATCCCGAAAAAAATTTTTTTTAAAACCAAATTTTTTTTTTCGTTTTTTTTTTTTTTTTTTTTGATTTTTGTGGGTGTTAACACGTTTCCCGGCTAAACCGATACTCCAATTGTGATGAAATTTAGGAGCCCTTTGAAACCTGAACTTAGAACTGCCACTTTTTAAGCGCAATCGAAAAATTATTCAAAAAAACGTTTCTTAGATTTTTTTTCGTTTTTTGTTTTTTCTGTTTGTTTTTTTGAGTTTTTGTTAAACGTTTCCCGGCTAAACCGATTTTCAATTGCGATAAAATTTTTAGAGCCCTTTCGAGATCTCTGAACTTAGACCGCCACTTTTTTGGGTAAATCGACGAAAATTTCTCATGAATATCGTTCTTTTAGTTTTTTTCGATTTAGTGCGATATTTCGTGACATTGGGCCCGATTCGACCAGAGGGTGGGGCACAACTTTCTTTTTTTACTGGGACTTAAGGAAATGGTGATGTATTGTTTTCTGAAAAAAAAAATTTGTAAAAGTTTGCTAGAATCCACGGAAAAAAGGGTTTTTATTTTTTATTTTTTTTAGGTTTATAATAACAATTACAGGAACAATAAAAATTTGAAAAAAATACCTACAATGATTCAAAAAGCAATTCCCCAAAGGGAAAAATGGTCTCACGAAATTTTAAAATTTACAAAAACGCCATCATCAACGCGGGGGGGACTTAAGGTTTCCTAGTAATTTAATTCCCCTGCACCGTGGGGATTGTTTTTCTGCCAATGTCCCAAACCCGTCTCGTTTAACCTTGAAACCTTATATCGAAAAGTGATTTCCATTTTATTTTTAATTTTTCAAAAAATATTTTCCCGGGAATTGAAATCAAAGACATTAAAATCATCTAGTGAAAACCCGTTTTTTAATACAGTTCATCATTCATTTATGGAATGCCACTTGAAAATGTGGCCCCAAGAATTCAAGAAACAAAAAAAATGAAACGTGAAAAGATCAATTTACATTTTAAATTTTCTCCCGTTTTTTTTTTAAAAAAAAAATATAATTATTTTTCCCTGCGTTTTTTGTTTTAGATAGACACTAGAGGCGAGCGGTAAAGTTTTTCAAACATCACATTTCTTTTTTTTCTAAATTCAGAAATTAAAAAAAAGCCGCCCCAACCGGAAACGAACCACGTAAACTCCCGCTTCCAGACAGGCGTCTTTAACCCCTAGCCATCGGACGGGGACATTTTTAAACTCTGAATTGTAGTTGCAATACATCGAAGGATGGAACAGTCTGCAAAAGAATATCTGCGCCTTTTAACTGACCACCAAACATTAATTATAATTCTTTCTTTACGCAGGGATGACGAGGGTTTTTTTTCTCGATTTGGTTGATCGGGGAAAACCCCGGGGTGTAATTGTTTTATTTTCACAAATTTAGAAAGGGAAAAAAAGGCAGAGATATTCTTGCAGTACGTTCCATCCCTTTAGATGTTAAAGCAACTTAAGCAATTTCCCCTTTCCCGTATCACGAAAAATAAAAAAAATCCGGCAGATGGGGCAGTAGGCCCCGAAACATTCCATGTAAAATCCTTAGAATGCGCCGCTGAAAAAGCCCCTCCTTGTGCATGTGTCTGTATTAGCAACAAGGAAAGGGTCCCCGGTGACTGGGCGGGGGAATGTGGAACCCATTTTCAAGAGCGGTAAACGGAACTGCATAAAAAAAATACCGTCCCATCTCCCTCACATCAGTTGTAGGCAAAATCATGGGAGAAAACAATTAATATTCAAATCATGAAGCACCTTAAAAACGTGAAAGCGATTAATAAACAACAACACCGGTTTCCTGCAAGAAGATCGTGCGTAACCCATGTTAGCTGGAGCGATAGACGACTGGCAGCACACGTTGGACGCCGGGGCCGGCGCGCAGGTAAAACGTCGTTTCGCTGGACTGGGCAAGGCATTCGACCAAGTCCCACACCTTTCGTCTCCTTGCCAAGCTGATGGGGTACAACATATCAGGTCAACTCTGCCAGTGGATAAAGAGCTTCCTGATCGGTCGCAGTATGTGCGTGATTTAGACGGAGCAAGATCCAGTGAGTGTTGTGTTGTGTCTGGAGTGCCACAAGCTCCGTCCTTGGGCCTCTACTTTTCACCATCTTCATGATGGATTTGCCTAAGTGTGTCAGTTCCAATAGAGGCAGTACGCTGATGACTGCACTTATACAGAGTGATAAGATCGGAAAATGGGCGTGGCAGCTACTTTAGGCTGATTTGGTAAATATTGAAATATGGTGTAAAGTTAATGGTATGCAATTAACCAGGACAAATCTCATCATATGTCTATCACTAATGCCAAGACGCCTAGAAAAACAATGTAAAATTATAAACGGCAAAAAAAAGGATCTGAAACAGCCATAAAAAATCCTTGGAATCACTATAACAAATACTTTAAAATGGAATGTACATACAGAAATTTTTAGATGTAAGGCTGCTAAACTGCTTGGTTTTCTTTCTCGAACTTTGTATGGTGCTCGCCCTAGTGTAAAAAGGACTGTTTATCTGAGTCTAGTGAAGTCTGGTATTGTTTATGGGTGCCCTGCGTGGCATCCGACTTCACGGGGTAACCTTGCAAAATTAGAGGGCATACAAAACAGGGCAACCAAATTCATCACGAACAGGAGAGACTGCGGTAGGGGTGAACGGCTGGAGCTTTGCAACATTTTGTCTTTAGAAAATTCTTTGAAAGAAATCGATGTAATCTTCCTCAAAAAAAATGTTCCAAAATTTAGTAGATGTAGATCCGTTAGAGAGAGTACAATTGGGATATAGGTCGGCCAGATATGGTAGAGGAGTAACTCTGTGCCCCCCTTTCGCCCGCACCGTGCAGTACCAAAACGGGTTCTTCTGTCGTGCTGTCGCACTATACAATGCACTCGAACCCAAGACCAGAGATTGCAGAGAATATAACTTATTTCAAAAGCAAGTCAATTCTTACCTCAAAGAGAGTCAAGCAGTCTGATGTACAGTCACTCACACTCACACATATCCCTCACTCTCACACGCACACACCCACACCCAAACCCACACTAAGTCAACACACACACACACACACACACACGCACACCGACAACCACACTAGTCAACACGCACAGACAGGCACATACATTCACAATGTATAGGCTAGTGTAAATTACCATCAATCATCCAAATCTCATCAATTACAATAAGCGCATCCATCACTGTAGAATATCATTCATAGTTATTTAGTTGTATCATTTATGTATCATAATAGACGTATATATAAGTAAATGGTAGTGAGACACATATTATTATGTGGTATGGGGCATGCTCTAATTCTCACTACCATCAATTGTTTGACTGGTATATATTGTTTTGTGTAATGTGTATTATGTCATGACAATTGAAAATAAATAATAATAATAATAATTCAGAGATTAAAATGTACCCGTCCTGATGCTCTTGTGGTTAAGACGTCCACCTGGAATGTGGGACATCCGTGGTTCGATTCCCGGTCGGGGCGGACTTTTTAATTTCTGAATTGTAGAAAATAAAAACAATTACACCCACGGGAGTGTTTCCCGATCAACCAAATCGAGAAATCACATTACTAACGTATTTCGTCGCGAGTGTATACGTGAACGTGAATGTACATAGTTGAACTCAATGTACCTCATTCTATATGTGTGCACATGTGTAAATAAAAATTCTCAAAGTCTATGTTAATAATGTGTAATAATCTTAACTCACCAGTGTAACACATGCCTTTGCGTGACGCATTATAAATAAAACTACGAGATTTTGAGATTTTTTTCGTGTATTTGTTTGCGATATTTGCAATGTATTTTATGTGTATCCGGAGTCTCAAATAACCACTAATTTTTTTTTATTGGTTGTTATCTTGTGTATCCGGTATAATTTATTTACAATTAATATTTCTGTCGAATGTGTCAATCCTAATGTGAAAATACGTTCTATTTATCTTTGTTGTGAGTAAAAATAACTTTGTTCACAAGGAATAACGTTCTGAGGTAGGGCTATATTTGCATGGAAGTGAGCGTATAGCGTAGCATATTATAATAAATAAATAAATTCATTTAGTCTACCCACTCAGTCATATAACTGATTTTCAGTGGGAAACAGTAAACTTAAGCGATCAATCCAACCCTACAGGCCCTGACGTAATCGACGAGTGAGCGATAACCAACCAAAGATCGATATTTTTTTAAATATATGAAATCTTGTAATCAGTAGTATGGACAGTGCGCCCGCGGATCAACGCCAAAATCAACAAGGCCGATCAGAACAACTTTAAATTTATTATGTGCCTCGTTGCTAGGACGGCTCCAAAGTCACCGTTGCTAAATCAGCAGTTAAAAAATTCTGACTTAACGGAATCGAACCATGACCTTCTGTATTGGAAGCAGAGATTCTAACAACAATACCAACGAGCCACACAATACACATTTGAGTGTAACTGCTTTGCTCTAAAGAAATTTAATTTACTTCATATCTGAATACGATAAACATTAATTATTATGACATTTTTTATTTATCGGGAGTTGTCTAGCAAATGATAATCTGACAGTGAATTTAGGAAGCCAATCAAAAAACGTTAATAGTAACAATAGGGAAAAAAAACAATAACAAGAAACAAGAAGAATTTCACAAACTTCATATCATATTTCAAGTCCTGAAGAAGAAGATAACATGGTCTTCGAAACGTCGACAGAAAGATATCACTACCGCCGCTACTAAACAACCCGATAAATAAAAAATGTCATCAACGGGTAGCGAGACATTTAAAAGTTTTATTAATTATTATATTATTATAATTAATTAATTTCATTGAGATTTCGAATGCCGAACGTCTCGGACCAGCGCTCTTATCGTATGTGCCACATCTAACGGTGTGACTGTGTTATAAATAAATTAACATAAGTAATAATGACCTAAGTTTTAACATTTGACACCTAGCTTTGACCTGCCATTCGCGCAATGTGGTTGGTACAATGGTACCTCGTCGGCGCTCGTCGGGAAGCTCATGTACTTCCCAATGTCAGTTCCGAATTTATTGCGGGCGACTTGCAACAAATATAATTATGTACAATCTGACCTGCATAATAACTTCTAGCAAAAAATACTCTGATTCATAATTTATTCTTGAGATGCGCCCCTGTTAATGAAAGTGTATTCGGTACAATATGTGGTTGATTTATTAATCTTCTACACTACTCACTACACTACTACCTTGCTAGGACATCTAGCTTTAGTGTGTGTATCGAACTCTTGTCCGGTTGGGTACACTCCTTTGTAAGACCTGCTGCCGTGGTGTAATTCGCAGAAAAAATTATATAATTTTATTATGCTAAGCAGCCCTCCTCATTACACAAAGTTATCTAACCGGAAATTTGCTATCAAATTCCTACGTCATTCATGTGGAGCTTTTTCATCCTACGAGCTCAAGATAGCCCAAATAAATTATGCATTTCGTTGTTTCTAGAGAGACACAAATTTGGATAACTTACCAATTACCGTGTTCAATATCAAATTAAAATGATGTTAAATTAGTATATTATGCATTACAATTTACAACAATAAAAAAAGAAAATAAACTAAGGATGAGGATAGAACACTTGCTAGAATATCCATCTTTGCATCTATGCAGGTTTGTGGCAATGAGGTTGACCTTGGCTTGGCAGAAGTTTCGTCGTTGTAGCGAGTCGGACATTAATTAATCATGTCGAGCTGTCTAGCTGTGCATTACCCTCTCGCGCGGCTGGCGGCTAGTGCCATATTTGTATGCCGAAAATCGAAGTGGGGATAAATATGTTCACGCCTTTCCCTCCCCCGTCCTTCACCCCGCAAGATTGTAAATTTCCAACAATTAGTTCCTACGGGTGGTTATAATTCTGTTAACCGTGGCTAGTTCTGACCAGCATGGGCTTTCCTCCCCTCCCCCCCCCCTAGGCTAGAGTGGTGCATTATGACCTAACGGTTGACTCGTCCTTAATCCAAATAACCAAAACGTTGTTAAGCCAAGTTTATTTTTCATCCAAAATATTTTATTTTAAAATAAATTATATTCATATCAAGTCTTTATTACATTCTTGTAGGCCTACATTAATTTTATTTGATATTGGAAAACAATTATAAATAAAATATTAACCTACAGGTGGCGCAACATGACCATACCGGTTGAAGCGCCCTAGTTTCTCACGACGTTGTGGGTTTCTTTGTGGTTATTAAGAAAACAATACAATCATGAAACAAACACACTCAGTTCATTAACCTTACAATATCACAGGCGGTGCCATATGACCTAACTGTTTGAAGCGCCCCAGTTTCTCATGTGGTCGTTAAGTGTCTTGTGTGCATGAGTCTGTTCATTTGTCAAAATAATTATTACATCTTAGTTTGAATAAATCCAGGCGAATATAACACATGTGCCTTCGAAACACGTTCTTAGCACTGAATGTAAACGCACATACACAATAAACACATTGCGTTACATACCCTTCTTCTGATTGCTTGGCTCGGCTTACATTGGGTCTACAGGCCAGGTTGACATTATTTGTTGCCAAAACCGGAAATTTAATGTTCTTCAACGAAACTTGGGGGATATGTTCACGGCATGTCTCTACGAAAACTCAAGTTCCCAAAGAATCCCACTTGAGGAAAATCAGCCATTTGTAAAAGAATCTCTACCATGAGCCACCATGCATTCTGAGGTCTAGCCTGTTCCCACTGGGACACCGAAGTTAAGCAGCCTCGTGCGTGGTCAGAGGGAGAGTGGGTGACCGCTCTGCCCTGAAACACACGTATACCGCTGGTTAGAGCAGTTGGAGGGTTCGAGAGCTAGTGTAACGGCTTCGTTCTCCTCGACGTCTGTTTGGCAGTCTGGGTTTAGTGGAGGAATAGTGGATTACATTATCCGTTGCAAATAGAGAATTAATACTAATAACAATAAGATTATTCTGTATTTCCATTTTCAGTCAATCGCAGTGACCGAATAACTCATTTCTTTCCTTTTTTTATTATTTGCACTTCCTTTTGAAATAATTTTAAATCCCGGGGAATTTCCGCCATCTTGAAATAACTCTACTACATTGGATTGTTTTGTCTTTTGCTCTGACAGGCGATCCAATTGAGACAAATAAGACTACATTTATTTATCTGTAATTATTAGCAACACTTATTAATATACGTATTGACCAATCCCTGAACCTGAAAGAATCTTCAGTATTGTGGCTTTGCAAACAGGTTTGGGGGTCAAAAAACACAACATTCTGTTCCTGCATACGGTCACCGGATGTGACTGTGTGGGCTACGCACATTGAAGCCTTGCAAGAAATAAAAATATTAATACTATGATATATTAAATACATAAATACATGAAGGGGAGTGTGTTTCTCCACGAAACTAGTGGTGAGCTCTAGCATTCGTTGTCTGAGACCGCTCCTTCTCCCCTTGACGACCATGCACCTACGATGACGACAATAACAGCACGAACGATTACAAAAACAATTACGACCACGACGTGAGAACCCCCGCTGCCTCTTCCTACATGTGGCTGGTTCTGACCAGTATGGGAGTCTTCCCATATACCCTAGGCTACAGAAGCGCATTATGACCTTACGGTTGAGGCGCATTCAATATAAATTAACTTAAACATATATTGGCCTTCGTATGATTCTTGCCAACATGAGGGGGGGTTCGGGCAAAGAGATGAGAGACGCGAACGCTTAACGGAAGACGTCCAACTAAACGGTATCAATATTATTACTAGGAAAACGCTCAGTTGGACGCGTTGTTGAGCGAGCACCGGTACGTGCAACATGACCCGAGTACGACATTCCCATAAGGCCCACCACACAGTGTAGGCCTAACTGGATATTGACATTGTACACTTTATGCTATTCCAACATCTTTGCATTGTTCTAATTCACGTCATGCCTTCTAAAGTGTATCTTCGTATCTTCACTGCCTCCTTCATTTTTAACATCATTTTTCGAAATATGATTACCAATAAGTCTTTAAGGTCTTGACCGATTTAGCTGAAAATTTGGAAAATAAGAGAGAATGTTGTACTTATTGACCCTGCAAAATTTCATAACGATCGGTACATTTTTATTTTTTTATTTTTTTATTTTTTATAACCAACGATCGGATTTTGTTCAAAAACTATACAGCAACCCGCCTAGGTGGTATGTACATGTGTGCAAAATTTCAGGTCGATCAGAGAAACGGTGCGACCTGTATCGAAGCAGTAACAGAAAAAAAAAAAAAAAAAAAAAAAACAGACATTCGAGCCATAAGAGTCAAGTGGAGACGCTCGCTTCGCTCGCTCAATAAATGATTGTTTTGCTGTACTTATAGCTCTAATATGTTTTTTCTTTTTTAAACAAAGAACACAACACAATATATTCGTGACTTTATTAATATATACCTATCGGTAGGAATAGTGTAAAAAACTAAAACGTCAGACTCACGGATATCTTATAACAAGATAAAAGATTGTTCCTGGATGCGACATATGCGCCTGAATATACCTGATATTATGATTAGCGCACGCACTTTCATCTCTCCCAATCACACGAAGAACTTCTATCACATGAGGACAACGTCGGAAAACTATCTACGCCTTTCATATATAAACACATATTCTTCAATCAAATAACTAATTGTCCTTATATCTCTTTCACCATTATATTTAGTTTAAACTTGAACAAGCAACAAATTCAATTAATTAACTAACAATTTTGCAGGCGTCGCAATATGACCTACCCGGTTATTGTCTGAAAGTCCCAGTGTACTCAAATGATACACACCCTAGTCTGGAGTGGCGCATTACACCCTAACGGTTGACGCGCTCATAATCCTAGTAAAAGAAACAAGGATAGAACTGTTCAATTACACGATCTTGTTTCTGTTACACATGCACTTGAAGGCAAATTAGTGTTTATTTGTAGCAAGCAAGTTACAACTAACGTTATGCATCATAGATATTTAAGTAACGTCAAAATTTACAAATTATCAATAATCAATAATACTTTTTATTTTCATACAGGGTTTGAAAATGCGAATAAAATCATTCGAAAATCGAATATATTTTAGATTCAGATCGCAGTTTGATCTTTGTCAATATGAAGACATTTATCATATGATGTCGGCGACATAATTTCTATGTTGCGCATTCAAAGTAAACTTTTTTCAAACTATTTTAATACACGTCAAACTCGTTTATTTTGGTTAATTTCAAATAAATTATCGTAAATGCGAGATATGATATGATGCCCATCTTGCTATCGTATGGGTTTTATATTCTCCCCTACTAAGAAGCTAGCTATGGCGTCGTCGTTGGGGGACCTCTACCTTTCACTTGTCAACCTGTCCGACGACGAACATGACAACACTTATGATGACAAAGTCGATGAAGACCACGACGTGAGAACCCCCCATATCCTCCCCTTTCCCTTGGGTGTTTTTTGAAGAGATTCTCCCCACAATCCCCGCCTGGGCCCGGGGTAGAATTGGCCCAGAGCATGGCTCTGCCAATGGTTCAAGGCGATTCAAGAGAAAAAGTCCACCTTGCAAACATCAGCTAGTAAGAGAGGAGTATATAACTCCAAGAAACTAGAGGCGAGCACTGGCAATCGTCTTCGGAGAACCCTTCCCCCTACCCGTGGCTGGTTCTGCCCAGCATGGTCGTGCCCTCCCCGCCCCCCTAGGCTAGAGTGGCTGCTTCACCTGGGTTGTGCTGGATAGAGTCACAGATATTGAGTAAACTGTATATTTAATAGATAAAGTGAACAGTTATTACACCGAGCAAGAAGAAACACAAGAGTGACGCTGTGGACTGGCCGTGCCTGGTTCTGCCAGCATGGTCGTGCCCTCCCCGCCCCCCTAGGCTAGAGTGGCTGCTTCACCTGGGTTGTGCTGGATAGAGTCACAGATATTGAGTAAACTGTATATTTAATAGATAAAGTGAACAGTTATTACACCGAGCCAGAAGAAACACAAGAGTGACGCCGGACTGGCCGTGGCTGGTTCTGCCCAGCATGGTCGTGCCCTCCCCCCCCCCCTAGGCAAGAGTGGGCTGCCTCACCTGGGTTGTGCTGGATAGAGTCACAGATATTGAGTAAACTGTATATTTAATAGATAAAGTGAACAGTTATTACACCGAGCAAGAAGAAACACAAGAGTGACGCTGTGGACTGGGCCGTGCTGGTTTTTGCCCAGCATGGTCGTGCCCTCCCCGCCCCCCTAGGCTAGAGTGGCTGCTTCACCTGGGTTGTGCTGGATAGAGTCACAGATATTGAGTAAACTGTATATTTAATAGATAAAGTGAACAGTTTATTACACCGAGCCAGAAGAAACACAAGAGTGACGCCGTGGGCTGGCCCCTGGCTGGTTCTGCCCAGCATGGTCGTGCCCTCCCCGCCCCCCTAGGCTAGAGTGGCTGCTTCACCTGGGTTGTGCTGGATAGAGTTTACAGATATTGAGTAAACTGTATATTAATAGATAAAGTGAACAGTTATTACACCGAGCAAGAAGAAACACAAGAGTGACGCCGTGGACTGGCCGTGGCTGGTTCTGCCCAGCATGGTCGTGCCCTCCCCGCCCCCTAGGCTAGAGTGGCTGCTTCACCTGGGTTGTGCTGGATAGAGTCACAGATATGAGTAACTGAATTTAAAGATATAGTCAACATTATTACACCGAGCCAGAAGAAACACAAGAGTGACGCTGTGGACTCCAAACATGCGTTGTTAGACCTGGGAGCGGATGACCACCCGCATTATAAACAACATAAGGGTGATTCTCCAAGAGGGGCGTTAACATGAGCCTCGAGTGTCACCCTGCAGCCTGATAATAATAAAACAAGACAGAACCAGGATGAACACAACCCGAAATTATAGAAATAGTTGATTTTCAAGACGCAAACGCACATGGACATGTTCATAAACCAGCAGCATTGTAATCATTCAAGAGAAAAAGTCAACGAAACATAGCTTGAAAGGAGTATATAATTCCGAATGGGGGATCAACGGGGGCCCCCGCCCCCAACGCCCATTGGGAACTGATGGTTCCTATCGCAGGGGCTTGGGGTAAAAAAAAAAAGGCAGCGGCAACCTCCTGGTTCAGAGTTTGTGTACTATGGCCATGACTTTGCTGCTGGCCAACCGCACCGGCAAATGATGGCCATCTTCACGCCTGTGGCGGCAAAACACCAGCAACACAGAGCGTCAACCAACACTGGCAGGTTCTACGTATGTTGTGCCAGCCGTACGTAGGGTTACGAGTGATGGTCTAACCCATTTATCTGCTGCTGGCCAACCGACAGTCGGTAAAGTGATGGCCAGCCATCTACACGCCTGTGGCGGCAAAACGACATAAACACGACAGCGGCCAACCAACACCGGCTGTTTTTGTTTTGTTCTGGCCAGCCTTCAGACGGTATGCCAGTGACAGCCTGACACCTTCTCACTGCTGGCCAGCCAGTGGCCACAGTGGCCAGAAGTGCCAGCACGCAGCCATCACTCTACCGTAACTATGTGTTTGCTGGGTTGTTTCTGTTACACATGCACTTGAAGGCAAATTAGTGTTTATTTGTAGCAAGCAAGTTACAACTAACGTTATGCATCATAGATATTTAAGTAACGTCAAAATTTACAAATTATCAATAATCAATAATACTTTTTATTTTCATACAGGGTTTGAAAATGCGAATAAAATCATTCGAAAATCGAATATATTTTAGATTCAGATCGCAGTTTGATCTTTGTCAATATGAAGACATTTATCATATGATGTCGGCGACATAATTTCTATGTTGCGCATTCAAAGTAAACTTTTTTCAAACTATTTTAATACACGTCAAACTCGTTTATTTTGGTTAATTCAAATAAATTATCGTAAATGCGAGATATGATATGATGCCCATCTTGCTATCGTATGGTTTTATATTCTCCCCTACTAAGAAGCTAGCTATGGCGGTCGTCGTTGGGGGACCTCTACCTTTTCACTTGTCAACCTGTCCGACGACGAACATGACAACACTTATGATGACAAAGTCGATGAAGACCACGACGTGAGAACCCCCCATATCCTCCCCCTTTCCCTTGGCTGTTTTTGAAGAGATTCTCCCCACAATCCCCGCCTGGGCCCGGGGTAGAATTGGCCCAGAGCATGGCTCTGCCAATGGTTCAAGGCGATTCAGAGAAAAAGTCCACCTTGCAAACATCAGCTAGTAAGAGGGGAGTATATAACTTCCCGAAAGTAGAGGCGAGCTCTGGCAATCGTCTTCGGAGAACCCTTCCCCCTACCCGTGGCTGGTTCTGCCCAGCATGGTCGTGCCCTCCCCGCCCCCCTAGGCTAGAGTGGCTGCTTCACCTGGGTTGTGCTGGATAGAGTCACAGATATTGAGTAAACTGTATATTTAATAGATAAAGTGAACAGTTATTACACCGAGCCAGAAGAAACACAAGAGTGACGCCGTGGACTGGCCGTGGCTGGTTCTGCCCAGCATGGTCGTGCCCTCCCCGCCCCTAGGCTAGAGTGGCTGCTTCACCTGGGTTGTGCTGGATAGAGTCACAGATATTGAGTAAACTGTATATTAATAGATAAGTGAACAGTTATTACACCGAGCCAGAAGAAACACAAGAGTGACGCTGGGTACTCCAAACTAATGCGTTGTTAGACCTGGGAGCGGATGAACCACCCGCATTATAAACAACATTAGGGTGATTCTCCAAGAGGGGCGTTAACATGAGCCTCGAGTGTCACCCTGCAGACCTGATAATAATAAAACAAGGAGCCAGAACCCATTGGATTAGTTACAACACAACATACACTGAATAATGTACGTATGAAATAGTATGATATTAATGCACAGACGCAAACAGGCACATAAGGAACTGATGGTTCACGCGGCCCGGGGTAGAATGGGCCCCAAGCATGGCTCTGCTAATTGAACAAGGCGACTCAAGAGAAAAAGTCCATATCGCAAACATCAGCTAGTAAGAGCGGAGTATATAATTACTCCCCGAAACTAGAGGCGAGCTCTGGAAATCGTGGTCGGGGACCTTGCTCCCTTTCCTTGACAACCCCTCGACGACGATGACGACAATGACACCACGATCGATGACGAAGACAGTGACGACTTCGACGTGAGAACCTCCTTTCCTCCCCTTACCCGTGGCTGTTTTTCTGACGAGCATGGGCACCTTCTCCCCATATCCCCTAGACTAGAGTGGTGCATTATGACCTAATGGTTGACGCGGCCTTAATCAAAATAAACCAAAAAAATATCGTTGATTAGAATGCATGCAAGGGATTGAGTCCTCTTAAACATGCCCTCTGATATTCCCTACTCTCTCACTGTTATCCTTTACATGGAATGGGAAGGAAGTGGGGCGAGGGATGGACGGTAGAACAGACTTGAAGTAAAATTTTGCTTCCATGAAAGTCACGCTAAAAGAAGACTCACTTACACTCACCTCAACCACACCTGGAATTATAAGAGTTATTTCTGTTTTATTACTAAACACAATAAACCCTAAAGGCCATATCTTATTAATTTTGAAACAACCAGCAGAAAATCAATAAGCAGAACGTACTTTCTGAATTTCTCTTTCAAAGAAATTTCTTTAAAACTTGTCATTCACATCAAACACATTTAATTTTTTATTCATACCAATCATTTTTCTTTGGGTATACTATCACCACCCCCGCCATTTTCTTTATTTTTTACACTTAGAAAACAATATTATAAGTTATTCATCAAACACACTATAGACTCATTTAATTAACTTTTAATATGACAGGCTTCAAAAAATGACCTAACCGGTTGAAGCGCCGTAGTTTCTCACATCGTTGTTGTAGGATTCTTGAAACCGTTGGTCTGTTGTTGAAATCGTGAACATAGAACCGCGAGTCATTCTGAGGTCATGTTTGGTTTTCATTGGGAGTCTTTGAGATGAAATATGACGAATGAACAATGCCGAAGATGATGACGATCACGAAGTGAGACCCCCCCCCCCCTCCCAAACCCTACCTCGTGCTGGTTCTCACCAGCATGGGTCTTCTCATCCTTCATCCCTTAGGCTAGAGTGGCGCATTTTGAAATAACAGTTGACGCGCCCTTAATCCAAATTAATAAAAAAACTCACAATCATACGATGAACTCGAGGCCAAAAACACACTAATTGTCTGATCCGAAGTAATTTGTTTAATCAAATTTAATTCACATCAAACACACTTTATTGTTTATTCCACATAAATATTTTGTCGGTTGTCATCACTTTGTCTCTATACTAGGGAAACGCCAAAGTCGTTGTTAAACGAGTGAGTAAGCCAAGGTGTTGAGTACCCGGGAACATCCACCTTTCGTCCTCTATACCTAAGGCTGGATCTAGCCTAGTATGGGAAATGGTACCGGGTACTCAACACATGGCTCACTCACTCGTATAACAACGACTTTGGCGTTTCCCTTGTTATTTAAATTGAACATTTAAAAGTGAATCATGTTCAAAACGTATTAGCGTGAAACATTACAAAATTTCCAAGATAAAACAAAATCACCTAATTTTTATTTCCCATTTATCACCCCTCCAAAATAATATGTGGTTTAAAAAATATAAAAAAGTTCGAGCAAACGGGTATTGAACCCCAACCCTCCGTGCGGAAGTCTAAATGCTTACCATTAGGCGATGCAAGCCACGTACCTTAAGTCCCACTAGCTGCTACTAAACAAAGGCTATCGATATTTTAAAAATCACATTTTTATTTATTGTAGGATTAAATCGCAATGGATCTAGCTGATTTTGTTAACAGTTCTCAGTAAACTCAAACCGGATGTCTGTTTAAAATTTCAGCCCAATCTGTTCAGCGGTTCGGCTGATTTTCGACGCACAGACAGACAGACAGACAGACAGACAGACAGACAGACAGACAGACAGACAGACAGACAGAATCACAGAATGAGAGCCGTTCGAGTTGAATGGAGACACTCGGTCGCTCCGCTCCCTCGTTTAATTATTTAAACTACTAGGGAAACGCCAAAGTCGTTGTTAAACGAGTGAGTGAGTGAGCCAAGTAATGAGTACCCGGGAACATCCCCTTTCCTCCCCTATAGGCCTACCTAAGGATCTAGCCCAGTATGAGGAATGATACCGGGTACTCAACACATGGCTCACTCACTCGTTTAACAACGACTTAGGCGTTTCCCTAGTTATATAAATTGAACATTTGAAATGCGAATCGTATTCAAAACGTATTAGCGTGAAACATTAACAAATTTCCAAGATAAAACAAAATAACCTAAGTTTTATTTCCCATTCAACACCCCTCCAAAATATAATGTGGGTGTAAAAATATAAAAAAGTTCGAGCTAACGAGTATCGAACCCCAACCCTCCGTGCGGTAGACTTAATGCTTACCAATAGGCCATGCAAGCCACGTAGATATTGTCCCGCTAGCTGCTACTAAACAAATGCTATCGATATTTTAACTAGGAAAACGCTTAAGTCCCGCCGCGTTGTTGGATGAGCGTAATTGGTGCATTGAGATGCCATGTGTTACGCGGATTTTCTGTTGTTCTGTGAAAAAATCATTACTTAGTCAAAGATTTTTTTAAATTAAATTAAATTAATAAAAAAATAACTTAATTTTTATAATTAAATTAAATAAAATTAAAAATTAACTTAATTGTTTTAATAAATCGTAATTTTTTTTAAAGAAAAAAATCGTTAAATTGCAATTTGCATAAGAAATAATTTTTCGATTGCGCCCAAATTTAACACGAATATATTAATTCATGAAATTAAGGTTCTGTGAAAAATCATTACAATAGAATAAAGCATGTAGGTGTTATAAGTCAAAGAATTGTTTTGAAAAAGAAAAAAACGTAGAAATAATGATTTTCGATGACGCAAATAATTTCACACGAATACGCTCAAATTTCATAAGTCGAAGAAATCTTAATTCATAAAAAATCGAAAAAAATCGTAAAATTGCGTTTTTTATGAGAAAAAATTTCCCGATTGCGCTCAAAAACGTGGCAGTTCTAAGTTCAGAGATTTCGAAGGTCTCCATCAAATTGCATCGCAATCGGAGTATCGGTTTAGCCGGAATCGTGTTAACAAACACACAAAAATACAGAAAGAAAGAAAGAAAGAAAGAAGAAAAAAAAAAACATTCCGGATTTTTTTCTCCAGTGTAGTGAAATGGAATCTTCGCTTCGCTCGCTACGCTCGCTACGCTCATCCAAAAATCACATTTTTATTTATTGTAGGATTAAATCGCAATGGATCTAGCTGATTTTGTTAGCAGTTCTCAGTAAACTCGTACTGGATGTCTGTTTAAAATTTCAGCCCAATCTGTTCAGCGGTTCGGCTGATTTTCGACGTACAGACAGACAGACAGACAGACAGACAGACAGACAGAATCACAGAATGAGATCCGTTCGAGTTGAATGGAGACACTCGGTCGCTCCGCTCCCTCGTTTAATAATCATTAATACTTAAGAAACCCAATTAAATAATTAACATTATCACTGGTGGCGCAAAATGACCAATGCGGTAGAAGCGCCCTAGTCTCTCACGTCGTCCAGACTAAAGACGTTATTAATGTTCTTGATTGTGACTGCATTCATGAAATTTGATTTATTTAGTTGTCATTCTTTGTAAATCAGTTTTCTAACGAAATTGGATAGACGTTTAATTAAACGAGGGAGCGGAGCGACCGAGTGTCTCCATTCAACTCAAACGGCTCTCATTCTGTGATTCTGTCTGTCTGTCTGTCTGTCTGTCTGTACGTCGAAAATCAGCCGAACCGCTGAACAGATTGGGCTGAAATTTTAAACAGACATCCAGTACGAGTTTACTGAGAACTGCTAACAAAATCAGCTAGATCCATTGCGATTTAATCCTACAATAGATAAAAATGTGATTTTTAAAAAATCGATAGCATTTGTTTAGTAGCTGCTAGCGGGACAATATGTACTTGGCTTGCATGGCCTATTGGTAAGCATTAAGTCTACCGCACGGAGGGTGGGGTTCGATACCCGTTAGTTCGAACTTTTTTATATTTTGACACCCGCATTATATTTTGGAGGGGTGTAAAATGGGAAATAAAACTTAGGTGATTTTGTTTTATCTTGGAAATTTGTTAATATTTCACGCTAATACGTTTCGAACACGATTCGCATTTCAAATGTTCAATTTATTAAACGAGGGAGCGGAGCGACCGAGTGTCTCCATTCAACTCGAACGGCTCTCATTCTGTGATTCTGTCTGTCTGTCTGTCTGTCTGTACGTCAAAAATCAGCCGAACCGCTGAACAGATTGGGCTGAAATTTTAAACAGACATCCAGTACGAGTTTACTGAGAACTGCTAACAAAATCAGCTAGATCCATTGCGATTTAATCCTACAATAAATAAAAATGTGATTTAAAAAATATCGATAGCATTTGTTTAGTAGCAGCTAGCGGGACAATATCTACGTTTCTTGCATGGCCTATTGGTAAGCATTTATTCTACCGCACGGAGGGTTGGGGTCCGATACCCGTTAGCTCGAACTTTTTTTATATTTTTACACCCACATTATATTTTGGAGGTGTGTCAAATGGGAAATAAAACTTAGGTGATTTGGTTTTATCTTGGAAATTTGTTAATGTTTCACGCTAATACGTTTTGAATACGATTCGCATTTCAAATGTTCAATTAACATAACTAGGGAAACGCCTAAGTCGTTGTTAAACGAGTGAGTGAGCCATGTGTTGAGTTCCCGGTATCATTCCTCATACTGGGCTAGATCCTTAGGTAAAGGGGAGGAAAGGGGATGTTCCCGGGTACTCAACACTGGGCTCACTCACTCACTCGTTTAACAACGACTTTGGCGTTTCCCTAGTTAAACGAGGGAGCGGAGCGACCGAGTGTCTCCATTCAACTCAAACGGCTCTCATTCTGTGATTCTGTCTGTACGTCGAAAATCAGCCGAACCGCTGAACAGATTGCGCTGAAATTTTTAAACAGACATCCGGTACAAGTTTACTAAGAACGGTTAACAAAATCAGCTTAATCCATTGCGATTTAAGCCTTCAATAAATAAAAATGTGATCTATAATAATATCAATGGCATTTGTTTCGTAGCAGTTAGCGGGACGAGGTTGACGTGGCCTGCATGGCCTAGCCTACCGCACAGATGGATGAGGTTCGATACCCGTCAATTCTAAATTTTTTATATTTTTATACCCACATATTTTTTTTGAGGGGTGTTAAATGGGAAATAAAAATTGGGTGATTTTGTTTTATCTTGGAAATTTGTTAATGTTTCACGCTAATACGTTTTGAATACGATTCGCATTTTGAATGTTCAATTTAAATAATTATTGTGGCAAGCAGAGTGAGTTCCTGTAAGGTGACCAGACGGTCCGGTTTAAGAAGTCAAAACACTTGGCTAACTCACTCGTTTAACAACGACTTTGGCGTTTCCCTAGTAAATAAATAACAAAAGAAAACAGTCTGTTATTAAAAGCAAGAATTTTTAGAAATGATTTTTGTGGAATGGGGGTAAAGTCCACCTAAAGCAAACATCAGCAACAAAGAGGGGGGTATATTACTCTCCGAATCTAGAGGCGAGCACTGGTAATCGTCATCTGGGACAACTTCCCTTTCCCTTGACGACCTCCACGTAAGAACTTCACTTTCTGCCACTATCCGTGGCTGGTTCTGACCCCCTTCCCTGCTGCTCCCTGGGCTGGACCCTCCTCACCATATCCCCTCGAATAGAGAATCCTCCTTAATCCAGACCCCGTCTGGGCCCGGGGTAGAATTGGCCCAGAGCATGGCTCTGCTTATCGTAAAAGGCGATTCAAGAGAAAAAGTCCACCTCGCAAACATCAGCTAGAAAGAACGGAATATCTTAATCCCCGAAACTAGAGGCGAGCTCTGGCAATCGTCGCCGGGGACCTTGCCCCCTTCCCGTGACGACCCCCCGGCGACGATGACAATGACACAACGAACGATGACAAAGACGATGACGACCGCGACGTGAGAAACCCCCCTTCCTCCCCTTACCCGTGGCAGGTTCTGAACAGCATGGGCCCCTCCTCCCCCCCCCCCTTAGGCTAGAGTGGTGCATTATGACCTAACGGTTGACGCGTCCTTAATCCAAATAAACCAAACAAAAAAATCCTTAATCCAGATAAAAAAATAAAAAAAGACCACCACGCAAATATCAGCTAGGAAGCAGGTTTTTATTTTACTCCCCGTAACTAGAGCCGAGCTCTGGCAATTTTCGACGGGGACACCTTTCCCGCTCCCTTGACGACCTTTCCGACGACGATGACAATGACAACGAACGATGACAATGACGATGTCTAAGACGAAGACGACCGCTACGTGAGAACCCCCCTTTCTTCCCCCTACCCGTGGCTGGTTCTGACCAGCATAAGCCACTCCTCCACAGATCCCCTATAGGCTAGAGTGGCGCATAATGACCTAACGGTTGATGCGTCCTCACTCCAAATAAACCAAAAAATTTAAATTATTCATTTATTTTAAATATAAAATAAACGTATTTTATGTTTGGTACTAGTCTCCAAATATAATGGCATAGAAACCCAAAGTAAAAGCACAGGAAAGAGAGCTGTGTTTACTTATAAACACACTCATCCATCAACGCGATTGTAAATACCGTTCACGACGCGGGCCTAGTAACAGAGTCGATATAAAAGTTTCCTCGTTGAAACTTCTTCATCGACTCTGTTAGTAGCCCAGGAATTATAGATTTTGACATCAACATCCTTAACCTAAAGCTGATTTTTGGCACACATGTAGCATTTGTCATTCTTCAAACGTACAAAGAGTTCCCAAAAGCACAGACGCTTGCTTCCTCCGCTATCGCGCCAAAGGGCTTAAGTCACACTGTCACATAAAAATGCTTGTAAAACCTGAACCAACAGAGATATCTGTGTGATTTTTGTTTCAAAATAATCGGGACTATGTATGCTTTGTGTTTAATATCCAAAACATATATTATTACCATTAATTAGTCACAAACACGAATAGTGCTGGTGCCTAACTTAGTACTTCCAAGAAAATCCCGTAAATCTTGAATAAGGTCGAGTTCACGAAAAATTATCAAGACATAATAAATATGCGGATGGCTGTCTTGTAGAATCCACTTTTTCATTTTTTACCGTGCGATGAAAATTGACTGAGATATGACCAAAATGACAAACGGTTGCGCATCGGCACTGTAGCCAAATAGTCCGTGGAACAAGCTGCATCAACTATAAAAACATTTCAAAGCCGGAAACCTACACCAAAATTCAGGATCTGGTAAAAGACATATTTAAGAATGTTATTTTCACTTGGGACATGCTTGGTAGCAAATAAGTCACCTTTCATGGCGTCCTGAAGATGGCCGCCAAAATAATTATTAAAATTGCTGTAACTCAAGAAGTAATCATCAGATTTGAACAAAATGGGTATTGTTTTAATGAGTTTTTAATGCTCTACAAAAAATGTCATCAGCAGTTTTATCGCAAATGCAATTTGTTTTAATTATATTCATAAATTATTTCAATGTAATGTAACTATAGCACTTTTTAATATATATATATAATGTAAAACTCGCTAGATTGCCAAGAAATTTTTATACTATACTAAAATAACGTCAATAAATCCAAAATTGTTAGTCCCGAAACGAAATTCCTGTAACTTTTTTATTAATTAATTAATTAAATTAATCATTAATTAAATCCCAATTAAAAGTTTATTATTCACGTACCACAATCACATAGTGTATCACACAAGAACAATATGACTACAATGAACCAAAAAAAAATAAGTTCCAAAAATTTATTCCAATCACTTTACAGTAAGTCAATTAATTCAAATAATTAAAAATAATGACAGTAATCTCGATTAATTTTGTAAAATTAACACAATGTGGTCGACCTTGGTATCATTTTAAAGCTAGTTTTAAGACGAATAAATGTAATGAAAAAATTAATTAATTAAATTAATTAATCACCGAATTAATTACATTTAAGTTAAATTATCCCACTTATAACATATGTATTGTTATGTATACCTTAAACTCGATCGATCGTCATAAAAATATACTACTCTACTGACATAATGTCAATGAATCCAAAATGTCATGTCCCGAAACAAAATTCCTATAACTTACCGATTAATTAACTAATTAATAGAAGAATTACACTTCCTCTCCCCTACCTCCTCTCCTTCCTTTTGAGGACCGTACGAAGGTCTTCGATTAAATTGTTGCCTTTTAACGCTCTCGCTTGTGCAACCAGCGCTGTAAAGAAAATTACAACCAGCAATTAATACCGCTACACAATCATTTGGTTCCGTAATGGTTTTGTTGCGCGCACCACAGTGCACATGTTACGCAACTTACCCAAGGCAGCTCTTTTATCGCCTCCCTTTCCCTTTCGTCGCCGTTTCTTTTGAACTTTCTTTTCATTGTATTCGTCCACGACTTCGTAACTGTCTGCGTGGCCCTCGTAGTCAAACTCATCGCAATCGTCTGGAAATTCGAAACAAGATGCACACATTTTACTTGTATTCGACAAACAAATTGATTTAAATTGTACACAATTACAACGTTTACAATTTATTAACAATTAAAATCTACTTACCAGAGAGTTCCAACAACGACATTATTTTTCCTTTTCCCAACACTTTTTGAAACACTCGATTTCACGATATTGGCGTGCCAAATTATCTTTTGTTTTTTCTCGTCATTGTCGCGTTGCCAATAATTCGACAAAAAATTTTCCTTGGTCGGCCGTGTGTGACTGTTTCGGTGGCTGTGATTTTTCCACACGACACCAACCTAATAAATTCGTAAATTCATTTGGCCCAGGGCTAAAATCGGTAATGTTTGTGGTTTGGTTATACGCCAGTCACACTGCACACACCTTGCATTTAAAAAAAAAATTAAAATGTAAAATAAATCTACATTTGTATCTTGCTTTGATTTAAAATGTACCGTAAAAAAAAAAAACTCTTTTTCCCTTAAACGTCGAGACTAGACTTTAAAAAAGACTCTTTCGATATGGTCAAACAGTATATTACATTCCAACGACAAAATGTAAATTCTCTAAAGTTACACATTGACAAAATTGACACTAGTCCAAACGTTCGCCTTGTATCTACCATACCGACTTGAAACCATTGCGTATAGATATTTGATTGCGATTTAGCATTGGCTCAACAACGAGTCTCGTTTCAATTTAGTATACATTTTTAAAATTGTAGAATTTTTTTTATAAATTTACATGCAATAAAAATACACTCTGGTTCAACATTACACTCGCACTCACACACAAAAGTTTTTGTCATTTGAACCATCGAAAAATCAAATCAACGTCAACGTTTTTCCCTCTACAATATTCGTCTCTTTTCTAACCTTGCAACGTGTATTCTCGGCCAGCATACATCAACACTCTAGTGCTTGTGTCTCTACATCTTGTTTGTCTTTCAACGTATACGTTACTCGAGTGGTCTACGAGTGTGTGTCCCCCACTGAAAATCAGTAATATTACAACCGAGTGGGTAAATAAAAATGTATTCATTTTTTTTATTTATTTATGTCTAGTCTATAAAACATCATTGTACATTAATTAGATGCCCATTTCGCCCCCTTCCCTCCGTATAGATATTTGAATTAGAAATGGCATTGGCCAAACGTTACGTCTTTAATACATCCTGTATATATTTTTGAGGTTGTAATTTTTTTTTATAAATTTACATGCAATAAAAATGTACACTAGTCCAACATTAACTAGATTTGGTTTTTACTCCATCAAAAAAATTAATTATTCACCAGCAAACATCGACACTCGATTGCTTGTATCTCTGTACTTGTTGGTCTAGTCGTTCTAGTAGAGTTTGTCATTTTTGATAGACAATGTGTCGCACCTACATTACCTGTGGGGCTAGTCAACAACACATATTTTATCATACATTGATTAGGTGCCCATTATTTCATCTTCCCCCTCCGTATAGATATTTGATTGGGAAATCGCATTTGCCAAACGTTACCGCTTTTATAAATTCCATGTACATTTTCGGAATCGTAATTTTTTAAAATAAATTTACATTCAATAAAATACACCCTGGTTCAACATTAACAAGGTTTGGTTTTTGATCCATCAAAAAAAAGTATTATGCATTTTTTTAAATGTACATCCTTGTTATTAATTTGTACAGAAAAAAATCCTCATCGTCTACATTGAAAAATAAAATAAATACATTGAAATTAAATATATTCTAGTTGGTCTAGGTGCCATGTATTTCATTGTTTATTTGGCTCTTTGTTTAATCATCCACAATATAGTCCTGTTATTCATCCCTTTTCTATTTCGTTTAAATTATTTTAACCTTTGATCGTTTATTCTTGTCCAACAAACAACAAGTGTCCTTGTGTTTCTATATTATCTTATTGATCTAGACATTCTAGTAGGATCTACAATAGATTCATTCTAAATCATTTTCTTTGTTAATTTCTTCTCCTCTATTTTTAAATGAAAATTTATAATAATCGACTACATTCAACATTTAAAAAAGAAAATTCTCAATAGTCTAGTACCACTTTCATCATTCCACATCAATCAAATAACCATTTCGCCCCCTTCCCTCCGTATAGATATTTGAATTAGAAATGGCATTGACTCAACGTTACGTCTTTAATGCATTCTGTATACATTTTCGGAATCGTAATTTTTTTTAAATTAATTTTCATATAAAAAAAATACACTTTGGTTCAACATTAATAAAGTTTGAATTTTGATCCATCAAAAAAATCAAAAACTATACATCCTTGTTATTGGGATGTAGGAAAACAAAATTAAGCATTTACATTGAAATACAAAATTAAACATTAAAATTAAATATTTTCTAGACATCTAGTATCGTGTATTTCGTTTGTACACTAGAGTGTTTGTGTCTCTGCATTACCTTATCCATTCTAGTAGGATCTACCATATCTTCATTTTAAAAATAATTTCATTAGTAATTTCTTATCCTCTATTTTTAAATATAGATTAATAAAAATCATCTACATTCAATAATAAAATGAAAATTCTCGATAGCCTAGTACCACGTCTCTATTTTCTTGTATAAAACGTGAGATTCTTGCTTCCATCGTCTAGATCCCAAAGGTTCTATATTCAATAAAGTAACATTCTATATTAATTAGGTTCAACCCCATCCATATGTAAACAACACTTAGTATAATACAACACCCCAAATAATGATTATTGTCTAGGGTGTTTTAGTCTGTGAAACACCATTGTGCATTAATAAGGTACACATTTCATCCCCTCCCTCCGTATAGATATTTGAATGCGAAATGACATATACCAAACTTTAGATTTTTTATACATGCTGTATACATTTTCGGAATCGTAATTTTTTTTTAGAAATTTTCATCGCATAAAATAAAAAAAATAAAAAAAAATCTATCCAGAGGTGTATCCCAGTCGGACAATTTTCCGTATGGATATTTGATTTAGAAATCGCATTTGCCAAACCAAACGTCCAATCGACATTTACCTCGACTTTTTGAAAACTAGATTTTTATTTTTAAAAAGTTTCACATCGACAAAGACTGTCGTAGTGTCGCTGTAGAAAATTTAAATTGTACACGTCCTTGGTGAATTTATATATATGCCATGTAAAACGTCTATAGTCTACAATATATTTTATGAAATGTAATACTTTATTAGCCCAATAAAATTCCAACTGTATGAAAATTTAACTTTTTAATCATCATCATCATCATCATCATTATCCATCGCCGTTTCCTGCTTCTGGCAGGGTCAGCTTGGGTTTTGCGACAAAATTCTTCCACTTTTTTCTATCCTCCCTCAATTGTCTAGTCTCTGTTACATTCTTCCAGCTCTCTCCTCTAGTATGGTCTCCTTCCATCTCTTCCGTGGTCTCCCCCGTCTTCTTCTTCTTCCTCTTCTCGTACATCCCTATCCCACACCAGGCCTTTTACGCACCGGTAGTAGTTGCTGGCCTTTTGGATTCTGTTGGTGATTTCCTTTTTCATCTTCCCGCTTGCCATTATTTCACTTTGTAGATATCCAAAACTCTCCACCACTTCCAGGGCTTCTTCTCCAATCTTGATCTCTGCATGATAGTTCCTTACGTCTCCTTCTCCTGGCATAGTAACAACCTTGCTCTTGATCACACTCTTATTCATGCCGGCCTCTTCAATGTGCCTCTTCCACAGGTCTGTGTACCTCTAGAGTACCTCCTCATGCTCCGACCATGCCACGAAATCATCGGCAAGTAGCATGACCTCTACCTCTTTCGTTCCCTCCATCTTTACCTTGTTGTAGATGTCATCAATTACTATTACAATTAGCAGTGGTGACAGCACACTTTTCTGCAAACTGTGTTATTTGGTACCACTTAGACAGCCCATTATTAGGCACCCCCAGCAAACCATTAAAGATCGGAATTTACGTAACATCTCATCAAACAATGTGTTTCGATGAGAAACAGATACGTGAGGGGTGATAAAACTAGAATATTCTTTCATGTAAAGGAAACTTTTATCGCATTCATCAAATCACTTTATTACACATCGTGCAACCACATTCACTTACAGTCAACTCTTTGATTCGATACACACACACGCAGGATGAGGGGCAAGAATACAGAGATTGTTTGAAATCCTACACCCTCTATTTACCTGACCATCGTGTAATCACTTTGTAAAATCCATGTATTGTACCTTTACTATTCTTGTTTAGAGATTGTAAAATTTGAATTTTTCAAGTTTTAAATCTGGTTGTGGGTGTGTGCTTCTGCTGTGTATGCTAGACAGTTTAAATAAATAAAATGCTAATTTCTTACAATTTTTGTACAATTTATTAAAGTTGAAATTTCCCTTTTTCCCAGAGACGTCTGAATAGCGCCGAAAAAAAAACAACGCTAAATCGATCGTATCTACTTTACTTGTAAAGTTCATCCTAATCTATTCGACTCTCGACCCGATCGATTTGGCGTTATTCCATTCGGCGCTGTCCAACGCCCAGCACCCTTTTTGTCCACGCCCAATATCCAAGAAAACTATTGTCGAAATGTTGCATCCACATTTTTGTGTACCCATTGATGTTTAGTCAACAATCTATAGACAGTATAAACAATGTTGATTGTTAATATTCAATTGGAACGTTGTATGGCAATCTTTTCTTGACAAATTCCGGGACATTCAGATAGCTAAACAACAATCTACCCACCAGTCTACCTACCTGTCGGCACTTTCCGGTATCCGGGCGGCCCGCGCCATCTGTCGGTCCGCGCGTAAGTTTACATAGCTAGACGATTCAAAATGTTGTCCAAAATATTCTGGTTCGAGTCTAGACTTGGTTCGTTTTCAAAACATTTAAAAAAATAAAAATTCAATCTACATTATTGCTTAACCTGTAAAATTGTACGACAAACGACATCCAAAAGCAGGTGCAATGCATCATGGTTAATTTTCATGAAAAAAATTCCCCCCCTTTCGATTTAAAATCGACGACACGTCGCCTTGCAATTCCGTGACATCTACAAGACTGTGCCAACCGTCTGAATTTACTCGTGTAAAATTGTTTTAAATTCCAATAGTCTACTTAAATATATTCCTAGCACAAACGGTGCAACGACAACATTTCTCGTCTCCATTGGACAAAATCTAGGTCCTACATCCATCGAAATATACATACATGTAGAAAATTTACGTTAAAAATAAAATAAATGGTGGAAAAAACGTTTAAAGGACACTATACATTTTATTATTTCCGCTGGTTCCTTACATACGATTTCAATTTATTAAAATTGTCTTCGGCAACATTAATGTAGTGATCAAACACGTATTCACGAGTATCGTCAATTAAATTAAACCTACTCTCCTCTTTGTCTTTCCTGATCTCTCTCTGCAACTTTTCCTCTTCGCGTACTTTTCTTTCCTTTTCTCGATACCACCTACCCTCTTCCCTACTTTTCTCGTCTCGCCTTTCACGTTCCTTTTCTCGCTGCCGCCGTCCTTCGTCCCTCCGTTCCAAGTCACGTTCACGCTCATTTCCCTCTCGCGACGCCACCTTCCATCTTTGTTCCGTACAGAGTCACGTTCACGTCCACGTAGCCCTTCTCGCTTCCACCTTCCTTCATTGTCCTCTCGTCTTCCGTCTCCTTTTGCCTCCCTTCCTCCATCCGTCGTCGACTGCTTTGTCGTCTAGTACGTTTCGTAGGTCGGTAGTGTGGTCTTCACTGCATTCATTCTCCCAGCTCCTTGTCATTTCACCTGTAAACAAAAAACATTGCCGTCAACATCTCCATAATCGCCGAGTTTTAAATTTGCTTTTAAAGGCACTCGCTCTGCAAATAGCTAGAGTTTTGGGACAAATCTCCAAAAAGTTGAAAGTAAAAAAAAAAAAAATAGAGTTGACGCTATACAGACATCCTAATTATAAATACCAGTGTCGAGTGAAATCATCGTCATCGAATCAATCAAATGTACAATATTCAATTTTCTCTAAAAGAATGAAAAAATGTCCTCTGAAATGTGTGAAAAATAAAGGCTGGTTGTATTTTGTTAATTTTCGAAAATCCTTTTTGTGGAATATCTAGGCACCACTGTTCAAGTCGACTCTTGTAAATCAACCTTTGAAATATTACACTCGTCTAGTTTCATCTTGCCCATCACGTTGAGGGGGGAGGGGGAAGGGGCCACAGACCTCGACCACCATACTCAAAGTTGCATACTTTAAAATTAAAATAAAAGATTACAATTCGATACTTACGGACGCAATGTCTCTTGAAACCTCCCTTCCCCTTTCGGTTTTTCTTCTTTTTGATCACTTTGCCGACTTCATCTTGAGGCGCCATAAACTCATCGGCAGCCATCACAGAGTTTTCCACGTCGTCCGGATGCCACGACATCCATACAGTTGATCCATCGGCTGCATCGCATGTAAAATGAAATAAACAACGTCTCAGATATACACTTCGAAAAATAAAATTGACTACAACTATTTGTAATGAGCTAGTTTACAATTAAAACTATAAATAACAATAACTTTACAAACCTCGTGTGACTAGTTCCATGTCTGAAAAAAATTTCCCTGAATTCTCCAGTGAAACATTCAAAGCTACTAAAATCTTTCGTCGACTTCTCTTGTTTTAATTTTTCATAGTTGCCTTCTCCAACATCCGCCACTATACTTTCGGTGGCTGTGTACACGGCCTACTTGATGGTTGTGTGTTTCACATCAGATGACATGTTGTGTCAAAAACTTGTATCATTTTCAAATTACATCATATTAAATTAATAAATAAATTTCATTTCATCGCATTTCCTAAAAACATTGGGGTATTTTACTCGCTTACACGAGAAACGAGCCTTGAAAAAGACGACACAATGTAGCGAAATATTTTTCTACATTATAAAATTGTTTAAATTAAACAAAAAAAAAAACAAAAAAACCACTTTGTTTTACTAATTTTTCCCAAATAAAAATTTACAATTTCACTAAAATCTAAAACGATAATAGCTTTGACATAAATATTTACAAAGTTGTCTATAAAAAAACTAGACGACGCTAATACATTTAAAATAATAACCACTGGCAAAGTGTATAGTGGTACTTTAAAAAAAAAAAAAAAAACAATCAACAAAGCTCGTCCGTCCACGCGACGTGACTAGTTAATTTCCTAGTTGGTAAAAAATTTAAAAATTTTTTAAATCGTCATTAACAATGTGTCTTCTAGGTACTCGTCGACAATACATTTTTATTTCTGTAAATGTAAATTTTTCCCCCTATTGTTAATGAATAAAAAAAAAATATACACATTACATTGTATTGCGGTTTTATTTAAAAAAAAAATTAACCTAAACTTGTCTACAACACATTACAAAACATTACATTTCGCGATATACTCGTTTGTAGATTCCGCCAATTTTGGTAAAATAACCAAAACGATACGCACGCACAACATTTTTTCATATACCTTTGTATAAATTTACAAAAAACTATCGCACCCATCACCTTGACAAATTAAAAAAAAAAAAAAACTAGATTTTCTCCCCCATAAATTTACATTCCTAAAAAAATATCCAAATTCAAATTCAAATTACACACGTCGTCTTTAGACCGACATGAAACTCGCGCGTATGGATATATAAACGGGATATGGCATCTCCTCGACATGTTTTTTAAAATTGTAGATTTTTTTTAGAAAATTTAAAAATCGATTCAAAGTTGACAAGACAAACAGTGTGGCGTTGAACCTACATACGAATCCGTTGAAAATTATCCAATAGACAACTGCATCTATAGTAGGCGACGAAACGTATCGAAATCTTGGCCTGCTTTTTTTAAATTGTACATTTTTTTTAAAAAAATTTACGTGTCTTAAAAATGACCCTCTACTAGATGTTGCATGAATAATTTCACAAATTCTACTAGAATATTTTTAAATCGTCAAAGGTTGCAATTGAAAATAAATGTAACATACCTTGGATCGACTAGACAAACTTTTGCATCACCTTGGTTCACTGCAAGTCACTGCACGCCGCGCGTCCTAGTTTGGTTGCCAGTCAACCAAAAAAACAAATGAAAAAAACAACCATGTTTCGTGATATTTCTTCAAATATTGTGTAAAAATAATCTAAACATTTGTAAAACTTTCTCGTCATGTAAAATAATGTGTTAGTTTTAAGTTAAACATTTACTTGTTCATCGATAGGTAAGGAATCTTTCGATTACATTTTTATGCATCTTTATTCATTTCATTCATGTAAATTCGTGTTTTGAAAACTCGATAAAAAATCGTTTCATATTTTTCCCGTGCTCATTTTTTAGGCACTACATTTTCGCCTCTTCAATATTCAACAAAACCATTCACCGACTGTTTGAAATTTTACTTTTGAAATCAAACCTATTTCATTACAATTAGTTGCCGGCAATTCTTCTTCTCTTTAATTTTCCCACAGATACGCGATGCTGCCCAGAAGGATAGTTTCCTCTACTAGGGCCCGAGAGCCTCGAGATTCCTCGTCCGACACCTCCGTGACGGACCGGCAAGTTGACTTCGTACCAAATACACCAGTCAAGCAAGGCCGTAAAACAGGTAACTTTACAAACTATCAACTTCCTTTGCCAACACCTGCCAAACGTCCTCGCCTAGACGACAATATTGTGCATCTTCCTTTGCCAACACCTGCCAAACGTCCTCGCCTAGACGACAATATTGTGCATATTGGCAAAATGGCAAATGTACACAACCTTGTTCAGCCCGGCACCAATTCTGCCTTTTTATTACATCATCCTCTTTTGCTCGCCACCGATTCAACGGCAAACCATCGACAATACCCACGACATGTAGTGCGGCCCTCGACAAGCAGAGATTCTTCAACTAGTGTTGTCGTCGATGTCGACACTGTCACGCCCACTACACGTCAATCGACCACATCTTCCTCGAGCGGTACAAGTAAGATTGTACACGTAGGCCAACCTATGGGTCTCGCCACACAATCGCCTGTCCGTTTCCGGTACGACATTTTCGACCTTCAAAAATTACAACGTTGTGTTTCGAAATGTGTCGGCGCCCAGCATCCTGCGACAACCACGACGACGACGACGACGACGACGACGACGACGACTCCTACGCCTACCTTACATGGTGTGGTGCATTTCAACGAGCTAGACTCTTCCACATCGCACAGTCTTCTGGATTCGCAAGAGATTGCCGGTCTTGGCACGCCACATCCAGAAGACAACTTACAAGATTGGCGAGGCGATCGACCTTGGACCGACCCCGCACCCGTTGCAGACGTCGACGACGACGACGACGAAGACGACGACGACGAAGACGAAGACGAAGACGACGCCGACGACGAAGGCGACGACACCGTCAACTCGACACCGCCAACCAACCAAGACGCCCATGTCGACGTTGCCACCGACACATTCTTTTGCGACGACTACGAGAATGCCATGATGCACGTCGACATTGGCGAATTGATTGCTCTCGACGACGCCCGCGCACCACCCCCATCCGTCACACCTCCCGGTCCGGTGGCTACTTGGCGCGGGGTCTCGCCCATGCAACAAGTCGCCGAGCGCACGACGACGACGACGACGACGACGACTACTACAACACCAGAAAGTGGCTATTGGCGATTCGACGAGGTACTCGAGCGATTCGACATGACTGCACATGGATTGACATGGTTGTCGATTTCAATTATTGCTTCCTGCAAAGGGACGTTGTTGTCGTTGTTTTGTGGTAGAGCTTGTAATGGTCCGTCGTCTTGAGTCACAACCACTACAAGAGGCACACCAACATGGTTGTCGTCGTCGTCGTCGTCGTCCTCGTCGTCGTCCTCGTCTAGGTCAATGTCGATGTCGTCGGCTTGGTCGAAAAAGTCGTCTTGGTCCATTTCGTCGGCAAGAACAATGTCGTCGTCTAGTTCATAGTCTACGTCTTCGACTTGATCGAAAAAATCGTCTTGATCCAATTCGTAGTCGTCGTCAACGTCGTCGTCGTTGACGAATCCGTCGTCTTCGTCGTCGTCGTGGCCAACAATGTCGTCGTCGTCGTCGTCGTCGTCATCATCATCATCATCAACATCATCATCAACAAAGTCGACATTGTTGTCGATTACGTAGGCTTGTTCATATTGACCTTCTTGGGCGATTACAACGTCGTCATGGACGAGTGCATCGTCATCAAGGTCCATGACGTCAACATTGTCGTTGTTGGAGGTGGCGTCTTGATTGACATCATTGTTGTCGTCGGTAGCGACGGCTTGGTCGGGATGGTTGTCGGTGTCTTCGTCGTCGACACTGTCGGTTGCGGCGTCGCTGTCGTGGTGGCCATCATTGATGTCATCGTCGTCGTCGCCGTCGTCGGATGCGGTGTCTATGTCGCCATCATAGTCGGTTTGGCCGTCGCCGTCGCAGTTGGTGTCGGTTTAAAAGTCTTGTTCGGGGTGGTTGTCGGTGTCGACGTTGGCATCGTCGTTTTCGGCTTCGTTGTCAGAGTGGCCGTCATTGTTGTAGTCGTCGTCGGGTGTGGTGTCTAGGTCGCCATCATTGTTGCTTTGATCGTCGTCGTCGTCGTCGTCGTCATCGGTAGTGTCGGTTACGTTGTCTTGTCCGGGGTTGTTGTCGATTTCGCCGCCGTCGTTGTTGTCGATCGGGGCGCACGGTATAACTTCCATAACGAGGGGAAACACGTAAGGATAGCCGTTTTGGACGACAGCAACGTCGTCGGCGTCGTCGTCGTCGTCGTCGTCTTCTTCAGTTTCGAGAACCGTACCGGGACGAAGAGTTTTTGGAGACGAATGCCTCAAGACTAGTCGTGGCGTAGACGATACCGAGTCACAGTCCACATCCATACCGTCAAAGTGTAGCTCTCGACGTGCACGTGACTCGAGTCTCTGACCACCTTCTTGTTCGGCAACCACCGTCACGTCCATGAGCGGGTGACGAGGCGCACAAACTGGCGGCGGGATAGCCGTCGCGACGACGCACTCGATTGGAGTACTAGCTGTTGTAGGTTGTGGTGGAAAATTGTCAAAGTCGATTGCCGACAAGGCCGCATCGTACGAAGTGTCTGCTAGTTCGTGCAGAAAGACGGCGGCAGTCATGTCGAATCGCTCGAGTACCTCGTCGAATCGCCAATATGCACTTTCTGGTGTTGTAGTCGTCGTCGTCGTCGTCGTCGTCGTCGTCGTCGTCGTTGTCGTGCGCTCGGCGACTTGTTGCATGGGCGAGACCCCGCGCCAAGTAGCCACCGGACCGGGAGGTGTGACGGTAGGGGGTGGTGCGCGGGCGTCGTCGAGAGCAATCAATTCGCCAATGTCGACGTGCATCATGGCATTCTCGTAGTCGTCGCAAAAGAATGTGTCGGTGGCAACGTCGACATGGGCGTCTTGGTTGGTTGGCGGTGTCGAGTTGACGGTGTCGTCGCCTTCGTCGTCGGCGTCGTCTTCGTCGTCGTCGTCGTCGACGTCTGCAACGGGTGCGGGGTCGGTCCAAGGTCGATCGCCTCGCCAATCTTGTAAGTTGTCTTCTGGATGTGGCGTGCCAAGACCGGCAATCTCTTGCGAATCCAGAAGACTGTGCGATGTGGAAGAGTCTAGCTCGTCGAAATGCACCACACCATGTAAGGCAGGCGTAGGAGTCGTCGTTGTCAGCGTCGTCGTCGTCGTCGTCGTCGTGGTGGTTGTCGCAAGATGCTGGGCGCCGACACATTTCGAAACGCTACGTTGTAATTTTTGAAGATCGAAAATGTCGTACCGGAAACGGACAGGCGATTGTGTGGCGAGACCCATAGGTCAGCCTACGTGTACAATCTTACTTGTACAGCTCGAAGTAGATGGGGTTGATTGACGTGTAGTGGGCGTGACAGTGTCGACATCGACGACAACACTAGTTGAAGAATCTCTGCTTGTCGAGGGCCGCACTACATGTCGTGGGTATTGTCGATGGTTTGCCGTTGAATCGGTGGCGAGCAAAAGAGGATGATGTAATAAAAAGGCAGAATTGGTGCCGGGCTGAACAAGGTTGTGTACATTTGCCATTTTGCCAATATGCACAATATTGTCGTCTAGGCGAGGACGTTTGGCAGGTGTTGGCAAAAGAAGATCGGTCACTTTTTGACAGTTTGTAAAGTTCCCATAGGTGGTACATGGCGATACAATACTACGGGACGCATTACCTGTTTTACGGCCTTGCTTGACTGGTGTATTTGGTACGAAGTCAACTTGCCGGTCCGTCACGGAGGTGTCGGACGAGGAATCTCGAGGCTCTCGGGCCCTAGTAGAGGAAACTATCCTTCTGGGCAGCATCGCGTATCTGTGGGAAAATTAAAGAGAAGAAGAATTGCCGGCAACTAATTGTAATGAAATAGGTTTGATTTCAAAAGTAAAATTTCAAACAGTCGGTGGATGTTGTTGTTGAATATGGATGAGGCGAAAATGTAGTGCCTAAAAAATGAGGACGGGAAAAATATGAAAAGATTTTTTGTCGAGTTTTCAAAACACAAATTTACATGAATGAAATGAATAAAGATGCATAAAAATGTAATCGAAAGATTCCTTACCTGTCGAAGAACAAGTAAATGTTTAACTTAAAACTAACACATTATTTTACATGACGAGAAAGTTTTACAAATGTTTAGATTATTTTTACACAATATTTGAAGAAATATCACGAAACATGGTTGTTTTTTTCATTTGTTTTTTTGGTTGACTGGCAACCAAACTAGGACGCGCGGCGTGCAGTGACTTGCAGTGAACCAAGGTGATGCAAAAGTTTGTCTAGTCGATCCAAGGTATGTTACATTTATTTTCAATTGCAACCTTTGACGATTTAAAAATATTCTAGTAGAATTTGTGAAATTATTCATGCAACATCTAGTAGAGAGTCATTTTTAAGACACGTAAATTTATAAAAAAAAAAAAAAATGTACAATTTAAAAAAAGCAGGCCAAGATTTCGATACGTTTCGTCGCCTACTATAGATGCAGTTGTCTATTGGATAATTTTCAACGGATTCGTATGTAGGTTCAACGCCACACTGTTTGTCTTGGCAACTTTGAATTGATTTTTAAATTTTCTAAAAAAATTCTACAATTTTAAAAAACATGTCGCGGTGGCGATACGTGTCGTCGCATCTAGGATGCTGGAATTTTCTTTGTTAATTTCTTCTCCTCTATTTTTAAATGAAAATTTATAATAATCGTCTACATTCAACATTTAAAAAAGAAAATTCTCAATAGTCTAGTACCACTGTCATCATTTCAAATCAATCAAATAACCATTTCGTCACTTCCCCCTCCGCATTAGTAGTTTTTGGGATTCGATTATACCTGCCACACTGTACACACTGTCCATTTTTTCAAGTAAAATGTAAAATAAATCTACACCCAAAGTTACATCTGTCTCTTACTCATGTCCCATTCAAAAAACTCTTTTCCTTTCAACGTCGAGTCTCTTCTTTTCCAAGACTCTTTGATGTGGCATAGATATTTTAAACGTCATTGGTCAGGGGACAGTATACATCCCAACGCGTCATTTAATTGGAAATAATGTTTCAAAGTCTCTGATCAAAACAGATTGTCTTGCATCTACCATACCGACTTGAAACTATTCCCAGCAAACACAAATGTGATGTACCGGCCGGTGCCCGCTCGGGCTGGTCGTACGGGCCCTGGCCGGGCTGCCCGTACGGGTACCGCCTAGGAGTGTCCCCTAGGCCGTGACGGGGGACCGTACGGGCTACCAGTAGCTGCCCCGGCCATAGCCCGTGCGTGCCCTGTTGTTTATAAACCGCTTGATGCCCGCCCGGTGCCCGGCCGTTAACCGTACACTCTCACCCTGTCCACGCCCGCACGGTCCCCGGCCGATACCCTGCCGATGCCCGTCCATTGACAATATCTAACGTAGCATCCGTAGCGCGATCTGTGAGCTAAATGTAAAACCTAAAATAAAAAGTTTTGATTGATAAAATATCAGTATTATATAGCTATATTGTCTCAATCTGTGACATCAGTCGATTGCCTGTAGGTGGATATTCAACACATATAAATTACAAATTGTTATAAAATTTCACGTGTAAGTGTCTCAAAACTCGATCCGCAGCGCGCCTCTCTCGTAACCCAAAACCCTTTAAACCTTTGCGCCAGGGAAAAAGATGCTCAAAGGGGAATACCACCTATAAAACAACAGAAAATCGACTTGATGAATTGTAAAACTAGGAAGTTCGAAAACCTTTTTTCGGGGCCGTTTTTTGGGAAAATGCTAATTGTTTAAAACGAAAAAAGCAAAAAATTGCTTTTTTTCAAAGAAAAAATTTATTAAAATTTTCGCAAAAATTTCACGCGAATATATTTATTCATAAAATTAAAGGGTTTTCTGTAAAAAATTTTTGAATGGGAAGCTGTTGTTATTATCGAAAAAATTTTTAAAAAATAAAAAAAGTCGTAAAATTTCCATTTCATGGTATAATTTTTTGATTGCGCTCTAATTTGACACGAAATATAAATTCATGAAATTAAAGGGTTCTTAAAAAATCATTACAATCGAAAAAAGCATGTGGGTGTATAAGTCGAGAAATTTTAAAAAAAATCAAAAAAAATCGAAAAATTGCGATTTTATAGAAATAATTTATTGTTTGCGCCAAAAACGGGGCAGTTTAAGTTCAAGATTTCGAAGGTCTCCAGAAAATTTCATCGAAATTTGGGAGAACGATTAGCCGGAATCGTGCTAACAGTCAAAAAAAAATACAAAAAAAAAAGAAAAAAAACATTCCGAATTTTTTTTCTATCCAGTATAGTGAAAAGGGAAAAATTCGCTTTGCTGCTACGCTCACCAATTGTGCGCTTGCTCTGGGCCCATCAGTATCGCATTTTAACTATTTTGGATGTTTTTAAAAGTGTTAATAATTTTCACAAATGGAAACATTTATTTTTTTTAAAAGGGTGCATAAAATTATATGCTATTCCAAACCGTTTCAGTTTTTAAGCGCATGTTCAAATTTTTTTCCCGTATTTATTAAGGGCCCCGGGGGGTGCTATGCAAAAAAAAGAAAAAAGCTGTCCGGGATGCTGAAAGATACGTTCTAAAAATAACGGTACTTTTTTCTATTGGTTTTTGCAACCAAAAATTTAAAAGCTTCATTAGAGATTTCACATCTTTTTGTGTCAGTTGGTAAAAAGTTAAACTATAGTATACAGTGTTGCATTTTCTTTTAAACTGTATAACAAGAGAAAATGTAAGCAGGCCAAAAGCTATTATATTGTAAGCAATGATAATTACTATGAAGCTTCGCAAACGCTTTTATAGGCGCGTTGTTGGTTGAGCGTAATTGTTTAAAAACGAAACAAGCGTAAAATAGCGATTTTCATAAGATATAATTATTCGATTACGTTCAAATTTCACACGAATATATTAATTTATAAAATTAAGGTTCTGTGAAAAAATTATTACAATCAGATAAAGCATGTACGTGTTATAAGTCAAAGAAATAAAAAATAAAAATCTCAAAATTGCAATTATTATGAGAAATAATTTTTTGGTAGTGCTCAAATTTCACACGAATTAAACAATCATTACAATCGAATAAAGCATGTAGGTGTTATAAGTCGAAGAAATTTTCAAAATAGAAAAAAATCGTATAATTGCGATTTTCGTAAGAAATAATTTTTCGATTGCGCCAAAAAACGTGGCAGTTCTAAGTACAGAGATTTCAAAGGCCAACACAAAATTTCATCACAATTGGAGTATCGGTTAAGCTAGAACCGTGTTAAAAAACAGCCAAAAATACAAAAAAACGAAAAAAAAAAAACTAAACATTCCATATTTTTTTCCAGTGTACTGAAATGGAATCTTTGCTTCGCTCGCTACGCTATGCGCTCATCCAAAAATTCATTGTAGAGGAATATACTAACGAGTTGTTAAACAAGAACATAATTCATTTTGTGTCTTGGTTAGTGTGCACTGTGCAGGGCAGCTAATGGAACAGTTACATTGCATGGGCCCGTCCGGGTAATGAATGGGGAGAACAAAGAAATACATTCACGGGGCATGTACTGGCTATGGCCGGGGAGCTAACGGGCTAGGTCGGCTATATTACCAAAATTTGCCCGGCCGGGCCCCGCACGACACCCTGAGTTAAGCACCCGACGCAGCCCGTAGCCCGCACGATGCCCAGAGTGCCCGGACCAATACCGGTGTCTCCCCGCACGCTTGTGTTTGCTGGGTTGCGTATAGATATTTGAATTGCAAATGGCATTGACTCAACGTTGCGTCTTTGATACATTGCGTATACATTTTCGAGATTGTAGAATTTTTTTATAAATTTACATGCAATAAAAATGAACTCTAGTCCAACATTAACTAGATTTGGTTTTTGCTCCATCAAAAAAAAAAAAATATTGACCAGCAAACATCGACACTCGATTACTTGTGTCTCTGTACTTGTTGGTCTAGTCATTCTAGTAGAGTTTGTCATTCTTGATAGACAATGTGTCGCATCTCGATTTTCTTCTATAAAACGTTCGACTCTTGCTTGTTCGACTCCATCCAAGAGTAAATGGCACTAGTAAAATTACACTCTTCCAATGGTGATGATTTGTAATACTATAGTGCTGCCTCTTGTCATCGCCCTTGTCCTATGTCTGTGGGGCTAGTCTACAACACATATTATAGTACATTGATTAGGTGCCCATTATTTCATCTCCCCCCTCCGTATAGATATTTGATTGGGAAATCGCATTTGCCAAACGTTACCTCTTTTATAAATTCCATGTACATTTTCGGAATCGTAATTTTTTAAAATGGATTAACATTCAATAAAAATACACTCTGGTTCAACATTAACAAGATTTGGTTTTTGATCCATCAAAAGTATTATGCATTTTTTTAAATGTACATCCTTGTTATTAGAGTGTAGAGAAAAAAATCTTATCATCTACATTAAAAAATAATATAAATACATAAAAATTAAATATATTCTGGTTGGTCTAGGTGTCATGTATTACATTATTTTTTTGGCTCTTTGTTTAATCATCCATATAGCCCTGTTATTCACCCCTTTTCTATTGCATTTAAATTATTTTATCCTATGATCGTTTATTCTTGTCCAACAAACAAAAAGTGTCCTTGTGTTTCTAAATCATCTTGTTGGACTAGACATTCTAGTATGATCTACAATAGATACATTCTAAATCATTTTCTTTGTTAATTTCTATAATCGTCTACATTCAACATTTAAAAAAGAAATTCTCAATAGTCTAGTGCCACTTTCATCATTCCACATCAATTAAATAACCATTTCGCCCCCTTCCCCTCCGTATAGATATTTGATTGGGAAATCGCATTGGCTCAACGACAAGTCGTGGCCAAATTCCATCCACATTTTTGAAAATGTAATTTTTTTTAGAAATTTTCATCACATAAAAATGATAAAAAAAATCTATCCACAGGTGTATCCCAGTCGGACAATTTTCCGTATGGATATTTGATTGGGAATCGCATTTGCCAAACCAAACGTCCAATCGACATTTACCTTGATTTTTTGAAAAATAGAATTTTTTTTAGAATTTCCACATCGACAAAGATTGACGTAGTGTCGTTGTAGAAAAATTTAAATTGTACACGTCCTTTGTGAATTTATATAAATGCCAATGTAAAACGTCTATAGTCTGCAATATATTTTATTAGACGAGTGAGCGCAGCGAACGTAGTCTACAACGCTACTCGATCGGGCCTTGGTCGTGATTAATTCTGTTAAATGTTAAATGTTAAATGTTAAATGTATGTTAAATGTCTGTCTGTCCAGGCTCATACGGCCGAACGGCCAAATAGACCGAGCTGAAATTTTAAACACACATCCGTGACCAGGTAACTGAGAACTGCTAACAAAATGAGCACAATCTGTTGTGATTTAAACCTGCAAGAAATAAAAAACTAGAAAATTCGTCGAAATGCATAGGAATTATTTTAACGACAATGATTTTCATTTTGAAATAATATTTTTTGTTTGTTATTCACCTGGCTGTGAAATGCCGTGTCCAAGGTTAATCGAATGTTGAACGTCAAGGTACCCCCAAATTCCGCTCGTAGATTGAGTAAACCTTGCAATATTTTCACGTATTCGTACTGGCTATGTTTTCCATAGTATTGTCACAGATGATGGACTATACTGCGTTATATGCATTTCAAAACATGTTAAATAATTTAAAAAATACAATCCAGTAATAACAAAATCTTTCCCGACTATTGAACCCACGTCTCCCACATTTCGGCTATAAGGGCGCTTTAGCCAACTCGACTAGGGAAACGCCAAAGTCGTTGTTAGACGAGTGAGAGAGTCATGTGTTGAGTACGCGGGAACATTTGCATTTAAGTTTGATTATAATATTCGTATAAATAATAGGGTATTTAAGTTTAGGTCATAGTTCAGGCCATAATGCCTTTGAGTATAGAACCTTTGCTCCACTGTAGCCTATAGACCGTTAGGTGACTCTTAATCCCCCTCCCCCCCTCCCTCGAACTAATGCTACCATATGTTTTCTTAAGGAAATTAATCGTTCTTTCCATTTCTGCCGGTTTGCCAATTGGCAGCTGGGGCGTTTAGACGGTAGGGGTGTCCAAAGTCACATATGCAAATATATGTTAAAATATTTTTCTAATGCAAATTAATCTTCATTTTATAATTTGATGCAAGACCTAACGTCATACATGGTGTCAAAACATAATACACCTACTGATTTTCTATATGTACACACAGGGTTGTCCAAAAAGTCACAAAATAGTATGAAACTTGTGGCGGCCATTCTTTCATCTGTACGTATATAACCCCCTCGAACTTATAACAGTGTGTGTTTTCTCACAGTTGAAACTATGTTCTTCTCATGCATGCATGTTTGTCAGTTAACATCTGAGGCGTTTAGACGGTTGGGGTGTCCAATGTCTCATAAGCAAACATATGTTCATATATTTTTCCTAGGTAAAGTTTCAAAATTCAAAATTTTGGACAACCCTGATAGAAATTATAATTCTTTGCTAGGCCCACATACAATACGTATTCTTAGACAGGTTTACTGATTTTAGTAACATTAACACATTTTTAGCACTTAAAAAAAAGTTGTATATTAGCAATAATATAAAACCCAGCATTTTGGACAGCCCTTGAATTGTTTTTGCATAATTTATTTTTTAAATTCAGTGTTTTTTTCATTTTATGTATAAAATAAAGCTTTAATGCGGATTATGTCCAATCTTTAATGTTAAAGTGTATAAAACAGTAAAATCGATTATTATTAATTTTGGGCACCCCTTTACAAAAAGTGAAATCGCTTTTGTTTTAAAAAATCAAAAATAATGTGTTAAATGATAATTAAAAATAATCTTGGAATTTTATCAAAAACTTTGACCGTTATAGCAGGTCAAAGTTTCGCAACTTTCGACTTTGGACACCCCTGGAGGTCAAACGCCCCAGCTGCAAAGTGGCAAACAGGTGGATTATTAATCGTGATTTGTTTCTGAACAAAACTGCTAAAGTGAAAATTAGTTCGAGGGGGGTGGGGGAGGGTCGCTTCCTGAGCACCTAACGGTCTACTATGATAGGCTAGGGATGCCTATAAGGTAGGGAAAGAAAAGGAATGTTCCCGGGTACTCAACACATGGCTCACTCACTCGTCTAACAACGACTTTGGCGTTTCCCTAGTAAAATGCAATACTTTATTAGCCCAATAAATTTCCGACTGTATGAAAAATAAACTTTTTCATCGTCATCATCATCATTATCCATCGCCGTTTCCTGCTTCTGGCAGGGTCGGCTTGGGTTTCGCGACCAAATTCTTCCACTTTTTTCTATCCTCTCTCAATTGTCGTGTCTCTGTTACATTCTTTCAGCTCTCTCCTCTAGTATGGTCTCCTTCCATCTCTTCCGTGGTCTCCCCCGTCTTCTTCTTCTTTTTCTTCCTCTTGTCGTACATCCCTATCCCACACCAGGCCTTTTACGCACCGGTAGTAGTTGCTGGCCTTTTGGATTCTGTTGGTGATTTCCTTTTTCATCTTCCCGCTTGCCATTATTTCACTTTGTAGATATCCAAAACTCTCTACCACATCACACTCTTATTCATGCCGGCCTCTTCAATGTGCCTCTTCCACAGGTCTGTGTACCTCTAGAGTACCTCCTCATGCTCCGACCATGCCACGAAATCATCGGCAAACAGCATGACCTCTACCGCTTTCGTTTCCTCCATCTTAACTTGTTGTGGATGTCATCAATCACTATTGCAATTAGCAGTGGTGACAGCACACTTTTATGCAAACTGTGTTATTTGGTACCACCCTGACAGCCCAAACTGTGTGTGTGACATAGTAAAGTGATCCCCCTGTAGTTGCCACACTTCTTTCCATCACCCTTCTTGTATATTGGTACAATCACTCCTTTCTCCCAATCTCTCGGCACCTTCTTTTCCCTCCATACCACTCTAATCACTCTGTATAGCCAATGCATAGCAACTGGGCTGGGCCCCCAGCTTTCATCATTTCCACCACCAGTTTGCCAACAGCTCCTGCAGTCTTTTCATTCGTCATCCTTTTTAATGCCGTCTCCACTTCTTGTCGGGTCGGTCCATTCTCATCTTCTTCTTCCGCCACCCCTTCCAACTCTACATCTCTGCCTTCTGCATCTGCTCCTGCATTCGGCAATTGATTGAAATTCTCTGCAAGTTTCCTTAATCTCCTCTGCATATGTAACGAGTCTCTCCGAGTCATCTGTTGGGTACCTTTGTCCCCCTCTTTCCTTCCTCTTACTCTTTACTATGCCATACAGCATCTTTTAGGGTGTGTCTGAAAATTATTCAAAGTCCAGGTCTAGGTCCAAGTCTAGGTCCATTCTTGGTCCAAGTCGACAAATGGACCGAGCAATCGAAAGTGTACACTCGTTTTAGGTCCGATTCAAAATGGCCGTCCGCGACAACGAGAGAAACAATAAATGAATGCATTGTTAAATAAAGGTAAACATTTAAGTTTTGTTTGTTTTTATCACGTATTTAATTGGTTTTACTAGATGTACAAATACTTTTAATAAACAAATACTTTACAAAGGACTCTCGAATGCACACCTAACCTAACTTTAGGTAGTGTTGACTTTGCCCGGCAGGCAGCTCTACTGTAGGCTAGTATAGCACTTTAACATTGAGTTGGACTTGGACCTACACCTGGACTTGGACCATAATTCAGACACACCCTATGTTTCCTTCTCCAGTTTCTCTCTTTTCATCTGTTTTCTCCATTTTTTATTTTTATGAAAATAACTGCATGCTATTACGTAACGTGGTTTTTTTGCAATACCGTCTACATTTTAAACCTGGCGGACAAATTGCAAACTATTTGTGCGACAGCCAAAACCTGGCGGAAATCTAGGGTACCTTGTAAAATTTGAAATAAAATGATTAATTTATAAAAAAACAACAACAACAAGAACCAAAAATAAAATCTTGTTAAAAAGATACATTGTCGAGTGGGCAGTGGAAAAATGTAAACAAGGCCAACAACATAAAATTAAAAACAAAAACAAGATGAAACCTGTACATTTACATTTTATTACAATTGTCTTTCACGTCGTTTCGACTTACAAATAAATGTATACATTCCCGCCTTCGCCTTTCCCCCTCTTCATACCCGCGTCGTCTTCTTCTTGGTCTCTTTTTCTCCCCCTCTGTTCTTCCCATTTCTTTGCTCGATCCCCGTCTCGCCTCTTCTCTTCCCTGGCCCTCCTTTTCTTGTCGCCGTCTCGCCTCCAAACTCCAGTTTCTTCCTCACGGTCCCGCCTCTTCCAGTTGCCATTCCCCGCGTTTGCCGTCTTCCACTTTCCCACTCTCTTCTCCTTGTCCATCACGTAAACCCTTCCCTTGCCGCCGCTCACGTACACCGTTCAGTCTGCATCAGCTTCACTTCTTTTGCTCCACTTCTCTTCTTGCCTTTTGCCACCTCTGTCCTGAATGTATCCCTCTTCTTCCTATCTAGGACCATACGCAAGTCTTCGACTATATTGTTGCCTTTTAAAGCTCTAGCCTGAGCAAGCAGCGCTGTAAAGAAACCATCAATTAATACCACTACACAATCATTTGGTTCCGTAATGTTTTTGTTGCGCGCACCACAGTGCACATATTACGCAACTTACCCATGGCAGCTCTTTTATCTCCTCCCTTTCCCTTTCGTCGACGTTTCTTTTGGACTTTCACTTCATTGAATTCGTCCACGACTACGTAATTTTCTTCGTTGCCCTCGTAGTCGAACTCATCGCAATCGTCTGGAAATTCGAAACAAGACGCACACATTTTACTTGTATTCGACAAACAAATTGATTTAAATTGTACACAATTACAACGTTTACAAGTTATAAACAATTAAAATCTACTTACCGTGGAGTTCCAACAGCGACATTATTTTTCCTTTTCGCTACACGTTTTGAAAAACTCGAATTGACAATATTGGCGAGCAAAATTATCTTTTGTTTTTTCTCGTCATTGTCGCGTTGCCAATAATTCGACAAAAAAATTTCCTTGGTCGGCCGTGTGTGACTGTTTCGGTGGCTGTGATTTTTCCACACGCCACCAACCTAATAAATTTGTAAATTCATTTGACCCAGGGCTAAAATCGGTAATGTTTGTGGTTTGGTTATGCGCCAGTCACACTGCACACACCTTGCATTTTTTTTGTAAAATTTAAATTTAAACTAAATCTACAACTATATCTTGCTTTGATTTAAAATGTACCAACAAGAAAACTCTTTTCCTTTGAACGTCGAGACTAGACTTTTTTAAAAAAAAGACTCTTTCGATATGGTCAAACAGTATATTACATTCCAACGACAAAATGTAAATTCTCTAAAGTTACACATTGACAAAATTGTCACTACTCCAAACGTTCGCCTTGTATCTGCCACACCGACTTGAAACCATTACGTATACGTAACTTCGAAAACAATATAAATATCACACTCACAAAAAAACTGTTTACTATCTTTCAATATTACCGGCGACGCAAGAAAACCTTACCGGTTGAGGGGCCAGCTAGATTCTTACGTCGTTGTAGGCATTGGATATTTAACGCCTGTCCACCCCATGTCTCCATGTACGTTCCTCCCCTTGGGAAGAAGTATACATGGTGGTAATCCACACGTATAAAATTATTTTGGGAATATTCCTATACTCTAGACATGGGCACTGATAACTTTACTGTTGAGTGCCCTATAAAACAACACTTACTAAGTACGAAAATAAATTAAGCCATGTTTAATATTTTGTAAAGTATTTTTATCTATCGATCATATTTCTATCTATCATGCATACTAAAAAATGTTTCGGTGCCTTAATTAGCCAAAATGACCACACAAGTAAAAAATATTTTTTTTTAACAAAAAAAATCAAATTTTGTGATTTAAAAAAATCGAGTTATTGTATTTTTTTATTTTAATGAGCGTAGCGAGCTTAGCGAGAGAAGCACTACACTGGAGAAAAAAATCCGGAATGTTTTTTTGTTCTTCTATCTGTATTATTGTGTGTTCGTCAGCACGATTCCGGCTACACCGATACTCCAATTGCGATGAAATTTTATGGAGGCCTTCGAAATCTCTGAACTTAGAACTGCCACGTTTTTGAGCGCAATCGAAAAATTATTTCTCATTAAAATCGCAATTTTACGATTTTTTTTCGATTTAAAAAAAAATTCTTTGACTTATAACACCTACATGCTTTATCCGATTTTAATGATTTTTTCACAGAACCTTAATTTTATGAATTAAGATATTCGTGTGAAATTTGAGCGCAATCGAAAAATTATTTCTCATGAAAATCGAAATTTTACGGGTTTTTTTCTTTTTTAAAACAATTCTTTGACTTTTAACACCTACATGCTTTAACCGATTGTAATAATTTTTCACATAACCTTAAATTTGTTGAATTTATGTATTAGTGTGAAATTTGAGCGCAATCGAATAATTATTTCTTATGAAAAACGCAATTTTACGATTTTTTTCTTTTTTAAAATTACGATTAATTAAAAAAATTAAAAATTAAAGTTTATTTTTTATTTAATTTAAATTAATTTTAAAAAAATCTTCAACTTTGTAATGATTTTTTCACAGAACAACAGAAAATCCGCATAACACATGGCAGCTCAATGCACCAATTACGCTCATCCAACAACGCGGCGGGACTTAAGCGTTTTCCTAGTTTATAAAATAAAGGTTCTGTATAAAAATCGTTACAATCGGATAAAGCATGTAGGTGTTATAAGTCAAAGAATGTTTTAAAGAATGTTTTAAAATAAAAAAAAATCGTAATATTGCGATTTTCATGAGAAATAATTTTTCGATTGCGCTCAAAAATGTGGCAGTTCTTGCGTTCAGAGATTTCGAAGGCCTCCATAAAATTTCATCGCAATTGGAGTATCGGTTTAGCCGGAATCGTGCTAACAGACACAATAATACAAACAGAAAGAAAGAAAGAAAGAAAAAAAACATTCCGGATTTTTTTCTCCAGTGTAGTGAAATGGAATCTTCGCTTCGCTCGCTATGCTCATCCAATAAAAAGAAACAAATCCAATGTACCCTAAGATTGGGCGCTGGTGAGGTAAACATCAGTTCCAGCAGGTTCGAATCCTGACTTGAGCAAATTATTATTATTACTAGGAAAACGCTTATGTCCCGTCCCGTTGATACATGAGCTTTTTTGTAAGTTTTTAGTTTAGCATTGTTGGCGATTGTTGTCAAGTTTCTATTGTTACTTTTAATTGTTATTATAACTCTTAAAAAAACTCATATTAAAACCTTAACTCTATGGATTCTGGTTAACTTTTTCAAACTTTTTCTTTCAAAAAGCAATACAACATTACCTTAATGTCCATGTGAAATATGAACGTTGTAGCCCCACCCGTTTGGTCAGAATCGGCCCAAATGTCACGAAAATATCGCACTAAAAATCGAAAAAAATCGTAAAAGTACGATATTCATGAGAAATATTTCTTCGATTGTACCCAAAAACAATACACCTCTTAGTTCAGAGATTTCGAAGGTCCCCTCCAATTTTCATCAAGATCGGATATGCCGTTTTCCTGGTAGAGAGTTAACAAACAGACAGACAGAAAAACAAACAAACAAAAAAAAAAACACCCGAGCTAAATTTTTTAGGTGTCAGTGAAATTGAAGTCTTTGCTTCGCTCATCCAATTAGGCCTATAGGCCTAACCGTTTTTCTCAATTGTATCATTCATCATTCATCAATCATCATCCATCCCTGTAGGCCTAGCCTATTAATTTAAAAATTGTGTGGGCAGCCTACCGGTACTTTTTAATGCCACTTTTTTATGGCTAGCCTACCGGTACTAAAAAGCCTACTTTTTTTTACTAAATAGACTAGGCTACTAATCCTACTTTTTGGTATTGATTATCGATCAATAATATAGATAGGGAATTCAGTCTGCAAAATTCGAAGTCTATGCTGTTAATGAGTAGAAGCAATTAAAAATGCTTTCTAAACTAATTCGACCATGCTGAATTCAAAAAACAATGTTGGCAAAACCAAAAATGGCTCCTTCACCTCCAAAACTCAAAATTTTGGATATCAAGAAATCATTTTTTTAAGTTTGTTTTACTGTCGTAGAAGCGATTAAATATGCTGTTTTAACTAATTCGATATGCTGAATTCAAAAACCAATGTTGGCAAAACCAAAAATGGCTCCTTCACCTTCAAAACTTCAACTTTTGGAAATCGAGAAATCCTCTTTTGTTTGTTTTACTATCTACAATTATTTAAAAAAAAAATGTTTTTATAAAATATTAAGTAAATAATAATGATATCTCTCATCTCATCAAGAATTTTGATCTAAACCAGCCACCTGACATACCCTGACAGTCTCAAGCTAAGAGTATAAAAATACCTTGTCTTAGGTGTTGGTTCGAATTTTAACTTTGTTTGAAATATAGAATTATTCGCATTTTTGTGCATTATACCTGCATGAAGTCTGTGTCATATTCTGTTTTATTAAAGTTGAATGCGTTAAAACTAATTCATGTGAGATACCAAGAAGTGAGTTGTAGACAAACAAACCGTTTTAACCCAACACATTACGTGCGCCGATCAATCTGAATCGTCCATTTCTGGAAAGAGTTGCATCAATTAGGTTCACCACAGTATAAGAATAACATTTATTTAGTTATGTGACTACATTTTAAATAATATTGAAGAATAGTATTGTATATTATAGTGTAATATATTTAAAAAAAAATCAATAAAACTCTTGCTGCGATTCTGTTAATTTTCTCGAACCATTTATAGTGGGTAGTATTGAATTATATTTAAACATTTTATTTTACATTTATTGTAGAATTTACTTTTTGTTATCCTATTTCGATCAGTGTCGGTTGCATGTAATGCATGTAAATGTAATGTAAAAGATCCAAATTCTTATCATGCCTGCATTGATATTCGAACATCCTCGTTCTAGTTCAAAACACTTGCATGCATCAGTGCATGGCATCCCTGTTTTTTTTTTTTTTTACACCCACACCTATTAGTTGAGCAACCAATTTTGTAGCTACAAGAAATAACTTCAGCACATCCAACTGGAATAGCATCCGTGGTCATTAGAATAGGGGTGATATCGCACCCAGTAATGTTCTACACAAATTTGCGTGGGTTCTATTTTTGGTGTTCATATTGGGGGAAAATGAGAATATTATAGCACATACTTGTTGTTAAAAATAACTTATAATGTAATAACAACATAACCCTCAGCAGTAAAAGTACCTCGGGTTTCTTGATAGTTTTCCATATCATTGTTTGGTAGTGACATCTCTTAATATGCCAATGGAGTGCAGTACTTGTTGGAGTAGAAAACCTTTAGATATTGCATTATTTATGCGAGCAAACGCGGCTACGTATTTCACGTAGTTGACTTTTTCTCTGTCTTTTAAAGCATTTACAAATCCCTTTTTCTTTGTCTGAAGGTGTCTGTAAATCGCCATTTTTCGACGACTGAGAGATAAGACAAGGGCTCAAGACGTAACTGTTAGAAAACAACTATGCAGTCATAACACAAGCTTAAACCAGACTAAAAGAAAAAATTGACTATCTATAATGCTGTAAAGTAATTAACAAATTATTTGTTTTAAATTGAACATCTACTGATTAGGCCTAAATGAAAAGACTACTCATAAATCTCAAATAACATGCATTATCAATTATCATGAACACGCCCTGGAAAATGTTGAAAGAGGCTGACTTTATGGACTTGGTTTAGTGTTATCGATACGACGTTACGTGTAAGAAACTCTGGGGGCCTGGAAAGAACACCAATGTTTCTGTTCGATGTTGATTGTTACAATGCACCGACAGTGTTGGTTCCAGCGTTAAGCGCGCGCTCTGATTCGCGAGGTCCCGGTTTCAAATCCCGTCGAGACCGGCAATCCTGACTGATGGTTTTTTCCGAGGTTTTCCTCAGTCGTTAATGCGAATGCAAGGGATTGAGTCCTCTGAATCAGCCCTCGGACATCCCTTCACAATTGTCATATCCACAACATACCTAGTTAGACACCTGAAGAGGGGCATGAATTGCACCCTGGGCAGGCTTCCCACAAAAATTATTTAATTTTGTTACAATGCGGTCAAATTACAGTCTCCAAATAACCTTGAAGCGTAATATGCCACTCTGTCTACTAGCGGCTTAGCTGAGCATTTCCTGTCACCAACACAACACACTACTCCGCGCACTGCTTATATTAGGCCTTACTTTGAAACAATGAGAGTTTGTTCCATGTTTTTAACACAGCACATGAGCCGGAGCGTAGGGCTTACAGTATTATAAGACAAAGATGTAAGTGATTACATACCTTCAAATCACGTAGACGTAGTGCAGGTATATCACATAACTATAGCTGGTTTTTATAACAAGATCCACTGTCAGCAATGAACCCTTCCATAAAAAAAAACACTGTAGTGGCAATGATTATTTACGTTTACGACTGATTAGAGTGGACCGCGGAGGGAGGCTAGGCAACCAAGGCCGAGAGCCAATCAGCGCCGCGGGTTGATGCTGGCGGCACCCGCAGGGGATTAGCGTGACAGAAATCTAGTTGCGCATTGTCTCAGTAAACAATTAAAAACCGTCGATTGGTATGTTGAAACTAGGCCCGATTTGGCAAGCGTGTTCTACATAGACATAGACAGATTTTGGTAAAATATTACTATCCCAAATCTTTCCAATCAGGAGATATATTGATGTACAAATTTGGGTTCAAAAATTACGCAACAAAAATTGAGATAAAAGTGGCACTAAAGCCCTAGAAACTACACGTAGGCCAAAAGTAGGTTACATTTATTAAACCTAGATATCTATTACGATTTGTGAATTTTTTCAAATTTTTCGCATGTTTATTTTACGAGCAATTGAATATTTTAATAAGTGGTACCAGATTTTGGTTTTTAGTACCCTTTTGGTACTTCTACTCAAAGTAGACTTTGCCAACATTGATAGGTAGATGAAGAAGTATTGCCTTAAGATAAAAAAACATGTTGGCAGCTTCTACCCCAAAAATGTTGTACGATTGACTTCTAGAAGGCTTTTGGATATAATTGCCCTCTCTACTGACAAGACGTCACAAATTGTCAATAAAGACATCCATCTTTATTATTAAAGAATCGACTTATCGATATCTATGAATTTCGAAATTGTGCATTGTTGAGTACAATCGAATCGTGACTTGTCCATGTCCAAAATCAATCATGACGCCAATTTATAATATATCCTTGTCGAAAATATAATTTTATTTTCTCGAATATAATTTAATTTACATCTTTATAAAGGACTTTTTATATCTCGAAACACTGCTAGATCTTTATTACTTCTTTAATTTATATTATATATCATATATATTATTCAGGATATAGCCAATTCTCCCACTGAAGAGTAACACGATGAATTCAGGGATTTAATCTAACCAGATATGGATCACATAATAACGGCGACAAACTTTCAACCTTTCTCATTCTATGTAATTTGATAAACCATTTAACTGTCAAAAACTTTAAACTTTTTCCAATTAAAGAATTAGTCTCTTGCTATGACTATAAATTCTATAACTTTAATTTCTTTTATAAACTACGAAAACAAAATAAAAATAATACTCACAATAAATGGTATCCGGTTGAAGCGCCCTAGTTTCTCACGTCGATCTTATATCCAATATAGTCTTGTGTTCGACACCCTCCATTGGCAATCCTAACTTAAAGTATAACCGGGGTTTCTTCGGTCGTTGCTTAGAATGCATGCAAGGGATTGAGTCCTCTTAAACATGCCCTCTGACATTCCCTACTCCCTCACAGTTATCCTTTCATGAAAAGGGATGGAACTGGAAGTGGGGTGGGGTGGGGGAGGGGGGAGGGGGGAGGAGCTTACCTGAAAGTCACGCTCCGAAGAAGACTCACTAACACTCACCATATCCACACCTGGAATTATTAGAGTTGTTTCTGTTTAATTACCAAACACAATAAACCTTTAAGATGAAATATTAATTTAAAGAACCAGCAAGAAATCAAAATAATAAGTTAAAAGTTATTTCTACATTCCTAATTCAAAGTTATTTATTTTAAAAAATCATTCACATCTATAACATTAATTTTTATATTTAAATAAATATCTTCTTTTTTCCAATACTATCATCTTCATAATTATATTTTCTTTTATAAACTAAGAAAACAATATAATCATAAGCTAGACCATAAACTCATTTTATTAACTTACACGATGACACGCGGCGCACGATGACCTAACCGGTTGAAGCGCCCTAGTTTCTCACGTCGTCATTGTTTTTTTTTATATTTGAGCGAGCGTAGCGAGCGTCTCCACTTGACTCTTATGGCTCGAATTTCTGTTTTTCTTTTTTTTTCCTGTTACTGCTTCGGTACAGGTCGCACCGTTTCTCTGATCGACCTGAAATTTTGCACACATGTACATACCACCTATGCGGGTTGCTGTATAGTTTTTGAACAAAATCCGATCGTTGGTTATAAAAAATAAAAAATAAAATAAAAAATAAAAATGTTCCGATCGTTATGAAATTTTGCAGGGTCAATAAGTACAACATTCTCTCCTATTTTACAAATTTTCAGCTAAATCGGTCAAGACCTTAAAGACTTATTGGTAATCATAATTCGAAAAATGATGTTAAAAAATGAAGGAGGCAGTGAAGATACAAAGATACACTTTAGAAGTCATGATGTGAATTAGAACAATGCAAAGATGTTGGAGTAGTATATAGTGCACAATGTCAATATCCAGTTAGGCCTACACTGTGTGGTGGGCCTTATGGAAATGTCGTACTCGGGTCATGTTCCATGTACCGGTGCTCGCTCAACAACGCGTCCAACTGAGCGTTTTCCTAGTCTATAGTTTTCGGGAAACACTCCGCCTGCACTAAACGAAATTCACGACGACATCGACTATGGTAACAGGAACGATGACACAGACGACCACGTCGTGAGAACCCCCCGCACATTCCCCAACACTGGGCTGGTCCTGACCAGTATATTATAATGGAGCATATTTTATAAAACAATATAATTATTACACACAGAAAAAATTCATTTCTTAAAATAAATATGTCACAGGCGGCGCAATGTAATTAAACTGGCTTGATTATTGCCGAAATGGAAATATTACTATTAAAGTTTTTATTTCACGAACAATATATTATGTCAAAATAATTACAATTAAATAAATTATGATTAGCCTAAATAAAACAATTGCGCACTATTTTCTTGAGCGGTGAACCACAAACGCGTTTTTCGGCGCATCCGCGTAGGAAAATAATGTTCAGTATTTAACAGGCGGTGGATAATGCATTGTTGATGAAACAACATCCAACGCCAAATTTGTCTGTCTTGGTCGCATTTCGCACTTTCCAAGTCGTGTTTTATTTCTCTGGAGTAAATGACATTTCATTTTGTAATTCGGGAAGAATATTTTTATCAATATTAGTGTTGGTTACAAACAAAGAAGTTCTGTCTACGTTTGGATGTTGTTTGTTCGGCTTGATTTCTTAGAGATAAGTAAAACACCATTGTTTTGGTCATCGGTGTAGTCGTCTAGACCTAGGGCCTTTGCTGGTTGGTTTTATGTAGGTCCAGTCAGCAAACCATACTTGGCTTTAACAGTGTTGTAATTTTTTCTAGTAACTCCAGAGATTTCAAAACCCAAATACTTACCCACGCTTACCTCTTTAGCAGGGACAAGATTGCCCTAGGTGTGACACAATATGTGACGTTATGTCTTGCGACTCCAACTCCAGCTTAGTCAACCATATGAGAAACTGTTTCTTTACGACCACAGCGACCAACATATTACATTTTTGGAATAAAGTACCAGATGTGAGAAGACCACGCCTCCCCCCCACGCTTCCTACCTCCCACTACCCGTGGCTGGTTCTGACCAGCATGGGATTTTCTTCCCCATATCCTCTAGGCTTCTGTGGCGCATTATCACCTAACGGTGGACGCGTCCTTAACCAAATAAATGAACCGATCATATGAAGAAGTCGCAGTGACAAACTTACTCAATTTCTCATCCGAAGTAATTTGTTTTACTTAATTTATTCCACATAAATATGTTGTCTGTTGTCATCACTTTTGTCTGTATAATTTTCTGTTCTTTTATAAACTATGAAAACAATACAACCATCAAACACACCATGAAATCATTTAATTAACTTGTCATATCACAGACGGCGCAACATGACCTAACCGGTTGGAGCGTCCTAGATTTGTCATCGTTTAGATGATATCAAGTAATTCACTGCTTCATAGACTTTACACAGGTGTCTAAATGTCTCGTCTAGCAGTTATTGTCCTTTATTTATTTATTTCCATTAAAAAAAAATTTTCATCTGCTATACATAGCATCACCATCATTTTCGTTTCTTTTATTAACTTAGAAAACAATATAATCGTAAAACACACCATAAACTCATTTCATTAACTTTAAATATCACAGGCGGCCTAATATTACCTAACCAGTTGAAGCGCCCTAGGTTCTCACGTTGTCGTCACAATTGATTTTGGTTTTTGATTGAGTTGAATAATGTGCCACGGACTAAACATCCGGTTACGTAATCTACTGATAAGAACCAGGCGAGGGTAGGAACAACCCGGGTCAGTCGTTGCAGGTTCACTACGCGGACAGGTCGCTGTGATAGCCGGCGATGTCCACGAGACGGAGAAGACGAGGACTCAACAGTACAGTGTATAGTGAGGAGTAGATTCTAGTATCGTTGAATCATGGAGCTGGATGGGGAGGAGGTCTAGCTCAAATAGAACAGCACGGCTACGATCGTCTACTTCCGGTATGAGTCTAGGCGGCCATTTTATTGTTATGACCAGGACCTTGACCACGACCATGAACTGTGGTAGGCCCTAGGTTACCTAGGTTATACCACCGCATTCATTCGTAAGTTGAAAGTACACAATCAAAATGGCTGCCGATTTGACTTACACAGCCGTAAAAAAGTGACAAAAAGAATACAAATTTTTATCAAAAGACACAGGTTACTATTTATTATTGCTAATCATGGTTGGTTTTGTTGCGCAAAAAGAGGTAACAATTTTTCGTTTACACCCTCGCCCGCGACATGGGACCTAGACCAACATCGTAAACGTCTGATACTCGATTTCGTGGAGCAAATACTCGACTCGACTCAACTCGAAATTTCGCCTACTAACCGTCTGGGCCGGGGATAGAATTGGCTTAGAGCAAGGCTCTGATAATCATACAAGACGATGCAAAAGAAAAAGTCCACCCCGCAAACATCAGCTAGTAAAACGGGAGTATATTACTCCCCGAATCTAGAGGCGAGCTCTGGCAATCGTCGTCGGGGACACCTCCCCATCCTCTGTGCTAGAGTTGCGCATTATGCCCGAACTGTTGATGCGCCGTTCATAAAAATTATAAAATAATAAAATAATTTTCTATTGGATTCTAAGAAAACAACTTGATCTTACACGTGCTTTTCATCCTCTGCCTCCACTACTCGCATATAGTAATCACCAGGCTTTGTATGGGCTCCTCCTCCCCATATCCCCCATGTAAGAGTGGTGCATTATGACCTAACGGTTGACGCGTCCTTAATCCAAAAAAAAATCGTTCAATTTATTCACTAACATTATCACATGCGGCGCAATATGACCCACTCTGTTGAAGCGCCCTAGTTTCTCCCGGGGTTCTATTAGAGTGTACTCGACGCTCCTCAGCGTTTGACACTACGAAGACGCGGGTTCGTGTCCCGCACAAGGCCATGTGTTTTAAAAATTGTTCTGCACCCTCATCTATCACCACTCATTGACTCAAATATCAATAATGCAATTCTAGAAGTCGTTGAGTAACAAAAATCAATCACCCCTTTCGCTGTTTGACACCTTTACTGTAATTTCTGACAAGGCACGTTAAAAAGATTCCCTTTTGTCACAATTTAATACCTTAATTATTAGTATCTCACCACAACCACATCACCAGAACATTGATGTGCTTTGCCAATTTGTTAAGTTTATATTATATATTTTGTTATTAAAATTATTTATTTCAACAAATCAAGACATAAAGCACGAGAATCAGAGGGCATAGCCTCATAGCAATTCATGTCTGATTCCCTTTATTAAAACTAAATAAAAATAACTTAATGTTAATTGTTATCACATGATAAACATAGCCAATCAATGAACATAATGTTGTAGTATAAATATATATATGCAGACATTGTATTTTCGGGTAGTCCGTGTGATTTTATTATTAGTTCCAACGTTTCGGGCAGTTCTCCCTGCCCATCTTCAAGGAAATTTAAAACATAAAACAATATCAAAACAAACAAAACCTTACTTCTTAACAAACACTGCAACTGGATACAAAGACAAAACCAAAAAGCTTAGAAAACATAGGTATTAATGACAACATATTATGAACATCCAGATATTTTAAAAACTGTGAAGACATCAACACACTCTATTACTTTTTAGATGACCTCAGCGTACGAGTAGATGGCTCAAGGGGTTCTTGTTGAGTTTTCTTCCTCTTGTCAACTCTTGTTGACCATCTAAAAAGTAAAGAGTGTGTTGATGTCTTCACAGTTTTTAAAATATCTGGATGTTCATAATATGTTGTCATTAGTACCTATGTTTTCTAAGCTTTTTGGTTTTGTCTTTGTATCCAGTTGCAGTGTTTGTTAAGAAGTAAGGTTTTGTTTGTTTTGATATTGTTTTATGTTTTAAATTTCCTTGAAGATGGGCAGGGAGAACTGCCCGAAACGTTGGAACTAATAATAAAACCACATGGACTACCCGAAAATACAATGTCTGCATATTCAATCCGTGAAAGTCTGCGATATAACATATATATATATATATGGATTGTTGTAGGTTTTCGCGGCCCGTCATAGGATAAAAACAAGGATCTTGGGTAAAACCGCGTCGAAAATAAGATGAACCAGGGCAGAACCTGGGCGTCCACCGACGTTTCGTCTGTACTACGTCAGACATTTTCAAGGTTGACTGTGACTCTACGGAGGTTGTAGTCACAGTGGTTGGCAAGCACGCAGCGCCCGCCTTATATAGCCTCGGCTGAAGGTGCGGGGCGGCGAGGTTATATAGAAAATAGGTGCGGGGCGGCGAGGTCATATCGTGAAAAGGTGCGGGGCGGCGATGTCATATCGATAAAATATATACGGATGGTGGCAATTGAGAAACAAAATAGCACAGCTTACTGTAGTGAAACCTTTTTAGTCCGGCTTCTTGTCATAGGGCCTGATTGGTTGTCTTTTGAAAAGTTATTCGTGCTTGGAATTATGGAATCTGAAATTTGCACCACCTCTGAGGGATTTGGCTGAATAGGTCTACGGACTACATTTCGAGGCATGAGTGCAGGTTTCCAAGCAAGAGGGAGGCTCTGGCTATCATCTCTTTTGTTCATGTTATTCGGCCGAAACTCACATAGGTCAGAATCCTCAATCGTAAGAACATCGAAACCATTTTCTCCACTGACAGAAAAATCAGCTCCTTTTTGAGAAGTGCAAAGGACTCTGTTCATCTGGAAGAAAGAGGGGTTTATGAGGTTCCCTGTGGCGACTGCGATCAAACGTACATAGGCCAAACAGGCAGACGCATAGCAGTGAGGATAAATGAACACTCTAATGCAGTGAAAACAGGTGACAAGAAATCAGCCCTGGCTCAACATGCTAAAGCTTACTCGCATGTGATAGATTTTGACAAAACAAAAACTATTTGTCCTGTACAACAGCTCAAGCCACGTATTATCCGTGAATCTGTGGAAATTGAGAAACGGCCGAATAACATGAACAAAAGAGATGATAGCCAGAGCCTCCCTCTTGCTTGGAAACCTGCACTCATGCCTCGAAATGTAGTCCGTAGACCTATTCAGCCAAATCCCTCAGAGGTGATGCAAATTTCAGATTCCATAATTCCAAGCACGAATAACTTTTCAAAAGACAACCAATCAGGCCCTATGACAAGAAGCCGGACTAAAAAGGTTTCACTACAGTAAGCTGTGCTATTTTGTTTCTCAATTGCCACCATCCGTATATATTTTATCGATATGACATCGCCGCCCCGCACCTTTTCACGATATGACCTCGCCGCCCCGCACCTATTTTCTATATAACCTCGCCGCCCCGCACCTTCAGCCGAGGCTATATAAGGCGGGCGCTGCGTGCTTGCCAACCACTGTGACTCCAACCTCCGTAGTCACAGTCAACCTTGAAAATGTCTGACGTAGTACAGACGAAACGTCGGTGGACGCCCAGGTTCTGCCCTGGTTCATCTTATTTTCGACGCGGTTTTACCCAAGATCCTTGTTTTTATCATATATATATATATATATATTTTAAAAGCTTTTATTAAACTCCAGAGATTACAACACCAACAATGGCGTAACATAGGCAACATAACATCATTACAATGTACATAGTTAAACTAACTAAACAAACAAACAACAAATTACGAACATCTTAGGATTAAGCTAATAGTTTTATTTGTAATACACAGGCTAGTTTACATCTTTTTACTTCTCAGGTTTGTACATGGAAATTATAAAATTAAACACTCAACAAACTCGATTTATAAACTAACAAAATGAGAGGCGGTGCAATTTGAACTATCTTGTTGAAGCGCCCTAGTTTCTCACGTCGTCGTTTAAAGAGATTCTTCACTTGGGCCCTGCGTATAACTTTACCAAGAGCTCTGCTAATAATAAAAGGCGGGGACAGAGATTAAGTCCATCTTGCAAACATCAGCTAGTAGGAAGGGTAGTTTTTACTTCCCGAAACTAAAGGCGAGCTCTGGCAATCGTCATCGAGGACACCTCCCTCTTCTCTTGTCGACCTCCTCGACCAGATGATGACCGCGACGTAAGAACCCCCCCTTTTTGTCCCGTTACCCGTGGCTGGTTCTGACCAGCATGGGCCCCTCCTCTCCTAGGTGAGAGTTGTGCATTATGACCTAACGGTTATAAATAATATAACGCTCATCCAACAACGCGCCTGGAAAAAGCGTTTGCGAAGCTTCCTAGTCTGAGGCTACAGAACATTGACAAATAATCGTACGCCCATCTGCGCTCGGGGTAGACTGGCCCAGAGCATGGCTCTGCTTATCGTAAAAGGCGATTCAAGAGACTCCACCTCGCAAACATCAACTAGTGTAGGGGCGTATACTTCTCGAATGTAGAGGCGTGCTCTGGCAGTCGTCGTCGGGGACACCTCTTCTTTTCCGTTGACGACGACGACAATGACAGCGCGAACGATGATATATACGAAGACGACCGCGACGTAAAATTCGCATTGTGACCTAACAAATGACGCGCGCTAAATCCATTTACTCTAGCTATTAACTAATTTAACTTAATTATTTGTGAATCGGGTCATTTCGCCGCGTCGCGTGTTTACATTTCTCGTGCGTGAGTTCGACGCTCGGAACCACTGTGGGCTCCAGCTTCAGGACGATATATAACATAAGACATCTTGTATTATTATTAAATAAATGTTTTCACAATGGATTTACAATGGAAGTCTGTTTTGACAATGTCAACAATCAATTAATGTATTGAGGAGGCTAGATGATCGTCCAAGTCATGCTTTTCGCAACATTAACCCGCAACTAACCCTTTATTAACCTAGAAAGCAATATAATCATTAAAAACTCCATAAACTCATTTCATTAAGTCACAATCGGCGTTATATGACCTAACCGGTTGAAGCGCCCTAGTTTCTCACGCATGTTAACAAGGTGGTAAGCGTCTCCGTTTTCACTGCAGTAGGTCAGAAGTATTTGCAAACGGTGAATTTGAAGCCTCCCTAGCAACGAGGCAAAATATAAATTATAAGGTGGTTCCCTTCCCTTGACGACCCCCCGGCGACGATGACAATGACACAACGAACGATGACAAAGACGATGACGACCGCGACGTGAGAAACCCCCCTTCCTCCCCTTACCCGTGACTGGTTCTGACCAGCATTGGCCCCCCCCCCCCCCCCCCCCCTAGGCTAGAGTGGTGCATTATGACCAAACGGTTGACGCGTCCTGAATCCAAATAATAAAAAAAACGAATTAGCCTTGTTGATTCTAGTGCTGTACGCGTGTGGAATCGTGTCCAGCTTGATTGATCGGTGTTTCCAACTTAAATATTCCAATCTCTTGTTGATAATTTTTTGCTCGCCGGTGGTGTCGGTGCCTACACGGTTGGCTTGGTCGGCTTTAAATTAGGTCCCCTCCTGAAAATCAGTTCTGTGACTGATTGTATTCTCTTAAAAATAGAGATTTAGTAATGTATTTTGATTAGCGTACGTTGAATTAATTTAAAACGATGCGCAGAGCAACGTTAAACTTGTTCATAATAGAAGTCACAATTATGAATTAATTTTCTTGGAACATTCTGTATAGTGACAATGTACAATGAATGTATTTCTGTTCTATATACTAGATTGTCAATATCGGGTACTCATGAGATTTTCGTATTCTTACAACACACAACACTAGATCTGCGTACACATAAAGGTTTGAAATAGTAGAAAATTTGCCCAGATCATGGCTCTGCTAATCGTACAAGGCAATTTAAGAGAAAACGTCCATCCCGCAAACATCTGCTATTAAAGAATGGAGTATTTAACTTCCTCAAAATTAAAGGCGTCCTCTGGTAATCGTCGTCGAAGACCATGCCCCCTCTCCTTGACGACTTCTCCGACGAAGACGACAATGACATATGAACGGAGACAAAGAGGATGACGACCGTGACCTGAGAATCCCCTTTCGTCCCCCTACCCGTGGCTGGTTCTGACCAGCATGGGCTCCTTCCCCCTTATCCCCTAGGCTGGAGTAGCCGTGACATAATTACCACGGTGTTTCGAAGCTGCGGGAGGGCAAAGTGTTGATTGAATCTACCTGCCCGTATCGGTAACGTGGCGGCAAGTTTACTCACACGCGAAACTAGGGGCGAGCTCCGGCAATCGTCGTCGGGGTCACCTCCCCCCACCATACCCTCCCTCTGCCCCCTGTACTTTGCCTGCGCCCGGCCTGATGTCGTCACAGCCACAGACTCCCCAGCCCCGACCCCGGCCACCTTCACCACGACCTCCCCTTGCGTGTGGCTGGTTCTGACCAGTACAGGCCTGTCCACCCCGCGTCACCCCGTGTCACTCCTTACGTTCCTCCCTTCATTAACTAACTAATAAACTACAATATCATGCACAGGAGGCGCAGTATGACCTAACGGTTGACGCGCCCTTAAACCAAACATCTTCTAACTTAGACTTCTCTCTTTCTTTATTTCCATTCAAATGAATAATTTTTCTTTTGCTAATACTATCATCACTTTAAATATATTTCTGTATAGGTTAAATCTAGAAAATAATATTATTATCAAATACATCATACGAGCAATCATCAGCTAGTAATAGGGGAGTAAATTACTCCCCGAAACTAAAGGCGAGCTCTGGCAACCGTTACATTAGTGGCATTAACTTATATATCACAGGCGGCAATATGACCTCACCGGTTGATGCGCAGTTGTTTCTCACGTCGCCGTATCTTAATCACTAATTACTTGTCTTTGGTTTAAAATCCTCTCATTTGGTGGAGGTGCCGGGTCAGACTTGCAAGTTCTGGCCAGGGGTAGGATCAGCCAGAGCATGGCTCTTCTAAACGTTAAAGGTGATTTTCAAGAGATAATGCTAATCTCGCAAACTTCATCTACATGAAGGGTCAAGCTTACTCCACGAAACTAGAGGCGAGTTCTGGCAATCGTCGTCGGGGACACCTTCCCTTTCCCTTGACGACATCCCCGACGACGATGACAATGACACAACGAACGATGACAAAGACGATGACGACCGCGACGTGAGAAACCATCCTTCCTTCCCTAACCCGTGGCTGGTTCTGACCAGTATGGGCCTTTCTACCCCATATCCCCTAGACTAGAGAAGTGCATTATAAGACATAACGTTTGACGCGTCCTTAGACCTTACCCAAATATACTGGCGGTCGTAGTCGGAATCACCTCCCCCTTCACTTGACGACCTATAGGTCCAGGCACAATTTTAATAAATGTAGTTTAAATTTCTTTTAGCTATTATCACTTGATATATCCCCGCAACTGTCAGCCTACTAGCACACCGGTACTTGTCAGCGGCGCCCTATGAGCACCTAGATGATTGGTGTTGTGATTTGTGAAATAAAGTCTGCCCGTGGACAAATGTATTGCTCCTTCTACAACATATTCTTATAGTGAGTGAATAACAAATCCAGGATCTATTCTAGGGACTAGGTCTGAGCTTTCCCATATTCATGTAAGGAAATCCTTGGGAAAATCTTCAGTAAGGATTTTCAGTGGCGGGTATTGAACCGAGGACGTAACAAATTATAGTTTGCTGAGTAACGCGTGTGAAAACTACATTGTTTACATTGTTATTATTACGAAACACGATTTGTTGTGCGCTCCTAAACGTAAGTAAACAGTGATTTGACTCCACACTCGTAGCTTCATACTCCTACACTTCATACCGTAATAATAACACCTTTAAAATATATTAATAAATCAAATATATAAAATCCTAGGCCCCTTGTCTGGGCTCGGGGATGAATTGGCCCTGCCCTCAGCATGGCACTGCTAATCGTAAAAGACGATTCAAGAGAAAAAGTCCACCTCGCAAACATCAGCTAGTATGAAGGATAGTATTTTACTCTCTGAAACTAGAGGTGAGCTCCGGCAATCGTCGTCGGAGACCCCGCCCCCCTTCCCTTGACGACCCCTCGACGAAGATGACAATGACACAACAAACGACGACAAAGACAATGACGACCGCGACGTGAGATCCCCCTTTGCTCCCCTTAGCCGTGGCTGGTTCTGACCAGCATGGGCTACCCCATTTCCCCCCCCCCATGTTAGAGTGGTGCATTATGACCTAATGGTTTACGCGCCCTTAATCCAAATAAACTAAAACTAAAATCCTAATTATAGAGTTTACTCACTCAGTCAAATTAATTATCAGATTTTCAGTGCGGACATTACATTCAAGCTGACCGACTGTAGGCGCCGACACCATCGTCGAGCAAACTATGGCTTGTCTTGTAAAGTGTGACCTTTTTACCAACAATTCACAACACTGTGGCAAACATTAAAGATACATGTGGCAATAGAAAGACGTTACCCGGAATATTTGAAAAAATACATTATTTTTTACGAAGCCCATAATAAAATTAAGTTTTAACCATTTAAATATGTTCTATTGTAAATAACCTTGTCTTACCTTACAAACCATAGATGCTTAGTTTTAAAATAATGAATTTAAAAAAATACATTTTGATTTAGGGGAAAATGAGACCTACCAATCATATAACTCACATTTCAGAAGATTGCTTGTGTGTGGGAAGTTTATTTTCTCATTCCAATGATCAAAATAGCTGATTTTGTAACGTGTCCTGGGTTATCTCGATTAAGTTAATTGAGAGGCTTCTATTTTAAAGACCTGCGATTGATTATTTAATTTTTTGTAGGCTTCATGCGAACTACGTATTGCGGTTTTGCTCAATATTACGCGGATTTTTTTTTTCAATTTCAAAATTATCATATAAATTTAATACAAACCATATAAATTTTTATCACAAACCTTATGAAATTGGATAATTT
>JAMZAV010003564.1:0-80000 GCA_024449915.1 Sweltsa coloradensis
CTGAGTAGCAGAGAATACGACTCCTCCTACAGGTACGACTTGTATTGAATATTGTCGTGGGTGGACAACATTGTTGCTGATACGCTATCGCGCTACCCTCTGACAGCGCGTACCACCATGGGACACTAGCGAGGACGTAAGCGACAAACGTTCATTTGTAGTGGCCAGCCTTCACCTAAAACTACCAGAGACACTCCACATCGATTTCATGGAATTCAAGACCAGACAACTACAAGATAACACCCTCGGACCAATAATCCATAGATTAAGTAATGGTGTTATTACGTCAAACGCTCGCCTAGAACGCCTAACCAAGGTACATCTTCTTTACGACGGCGTTCTCTATAAAAATTCCGCTACAAACACTAATAGCTGGAAAATATGTTTGCCGTCAACTATGGTAGAACACCTCGTCGAGCACTACCACACAAACTTGGCACACTGTGGACCGCACAAGTGTTACACGGCCCTGCACGAAACCTTCACCTGGCCTAACATGGCGCGCAGCGTCCGTCGCGTCCTCGCGCCGTGCGAGCTATGTCAAAAAAGTAAAGTCAGTAATAGGCACCCGCAAGGGGACTTCACTCCTATCATCCCCGACAGCAAGGGCGCCTTAGCGGCGGTGGATTTCTATGGGCCCCTCCCTCGCGGGCAACGCGGTATGAGGTTTATCTTCGTCGTATTGGACGTGTTTACCAAACTCGTACGACTGTTTCCAATCAAGAAGGCGAACACGCCGACAGTATTACGTATTCTGCTAACGAAATACTTCACAGACGCGGGGAAGCCTCGCCGTATACTCGCAGATTGTGGACGCCAGTTCACCATTCGAACTCATGGTCCGTACGTGCGAGGGGACGAGGGCGTAGACGTATCCGTTTTGTTCCCGTACGGCACCGACATGGGGAAATCCAGCGAGCGATCCTGCGCGAGCTAGGACGCATGTTTCGCTGCCTCTGCACGACAACCACCACATCGTGGGTAGGGAATGTCCAGGCAATCGAGGACCTGTCTCAAACTCAGTTTACACGACAGTACAGGCTTTACGCTATGAGCTTGCACTTCTGGGTGAAACAGCGCGAAGACGTCGAGGGATAATTTTCTCTTGCCTACTCGGCAACGAAGTTATCACAACAACAAAAAACTTGTATTGGCGGGAGAGCGGTTGATGACCCGAAGGAGAGAGGAAGGAGACAAAACACCAGCTGGCCGCTCTGCTACCCCTGTAGGCTACCGAGGACGGTAGACCTTTGTCCTACTGAAGGATAAAACATTTCGTCTGCTTTCACAAGACCATCGCCGAGTTTGTTTTATTATACAACGGCCATTTCAAAATAGTTCGTTCCGTGGCATCCGAATGCCTACGAGCTGGAGCATTGTCCGGGAGAAAACTGAAAGGGTAACACAATGTAATAAACATTAAAAAGTTCGTGGGTACACCCTAAGACTCGAAGTTCAAGTTCAGAGGTTAAAGTGCTTTTGCTCTGGTTTAAGGTTAGTTATCAATAATTACAAGTAGCTAGTATGCTAGATATCTACCTATTAGATTATATGTTCAATCACAACTCTTGATTGCTGGAGGTATTAGGGTATTTGGTTGTAATGGTTCAGTTGTAATGGCAGATAGTTATAAACAAAAAAAGAAAAAAAAAAGTAGAAAAAAGTCGACAAAAAGAAACAAATAGGTACCGGTAGTTATAACCGTTTAGTTTGAGATACATATTGGGTATTTCATTGTGAGTTTCTAGATATTATTTTGTTCCCTACTTCCTATAATTAAAATAATGTGTTTCCATTCTTTAATTGGGGGGCTGTAATAGGAACACACACTCGGTAGAGTGTTTCACCCCCTCTCGCCTAGGAGAGGTACCACCCCTGCAACACATGTGGGGGGTTGGTGAGGGTAGGTAGGGAGAAGGGACGGCAGTCGAGTTCAGGCGGGCCTTCGGGCATCTTGTCTTATGTATTGTGCAAGTGTTTATTCCGTGTGTTTTGGTGTTTTACAATAAAGCTTGTCTAATTGGATTCCAAAGTTATTAGTGTAGTGTGTATACCTCTGGTTATCCCACAGGTTCAAAATGGGTTTGCGTAACTGCTAGTACATAAAAGAAACAGGACAACGGTAATCAATCAATTGTCAATTCGTAATATCCAGAGCTAAATGTCCAATTCGAAATGTTCTGGACATGTGCAATAACAATGTCCTATCCGAAAATGTCCAAAATTTAATGCTCAAACCAACTCACCGTAAAGTAAAGTAGAGCTATTCAAAATCTTTGTCTACTCATTTCAGCTTTTTCACTATTGCATACCAAACACTATTTAGAAACATACCAAATATTTAACTTCACTTTCATTTTTTGAGTTTTTAGATCGCATAGGCCTATAGTTGCTGTAAATCATCGTGGACAGTGTCCGAGTGCAAAAAGTTTAGTTTTAGTTTTCGAGCTATTAATTTAAATTATTTCCAAACTGTCTAAATTATTGTGCATAACATACTTTTATACAAAATAATATGATTGTTTAGTTTTGTCAGTGAAATTGAAATTTCAAAAACGACTTGTGTATATTCTTCATAAACAAAACGGCAATTCCTTGAGTTGACATTTTTCAGTTAAAACATGACGACAAACTGTAGAATGGTGACAATATGTTTTGCCTTCGGCAAAAGGGCCTGCGGTGGATTGGGCTGGGCCACAGACCCCAGCAGACACCCACAGAATCTGTTCATAAATTCTCCCCCCCCCCCCACCAAACTTTCAAATCGTTCGTGGGGTCTATAAGCCTATAACAATCGTGCAAATCGTGAAGAAAGCATGACAATTTGTGAATTTACTAATATGACCACAATGAATCCAAAAATTAATGGCCCCAAGTTAAGTTCCTGTAACTTTCTTAATAATTGAATTAATAAAATTAATTGATTAATTAACCAATAATTTTTTTTTAAAGGAGACAACACAGTCGACTTGGGTATCAAATGAAAGCTGATTTTACAAAGAATGAATAAATGAAAAAATATTTAAAAATTAATTAATTAATCATCTAATTAATTGAATTTTAGTAATATTTTACCACTTTCGATTTATGTATAATTATGTACACCTAAAATTCTACCGATTGTCATACAATTTCACCTCCTAACTAACATAATGCCAATAAATCCAAATTTTGATGGCCCCAAACAAAATTCCTTCAACTCCCAGATGAATGGATTAATGAAATTAATAATTATATTAATACCAGTTAAATGTTTGACATTCACAAACCACAGTCAACTGATGTATCAAATAATAACAAAACTAGCATAATAAAAGAGAAAAGTGATGGCCCCAAGGTCGGGTTCTTATCACTTTCCCATTTCTTCAATTAATTCAACTAACGGCAATTAATCACAAAAATTACAAAATTAAAGTACAAAATAAACACAGCATAGTCGACATGGGTATCAAATGTAAGCGTATTTCACGAGTAAATAATATGTGAAAAAATATTTTTCATTAATTAATTAATCATCCAATTAATTACATTTTAGTAAAAATATACCATTTTTGACATTTGTATAGTTATGTATTCCAAAAACTTTACCGATTGTCATAAAATTTCACCACTTTAATAACATAATGCCAATTAATCCAAATTTTGATGGCTTCAAACGAAATTCCTGCAACTCCCAGATTAATGGATTAATGAAATTGAGAATGAGTTAGATTCCCTTAAAATTGTCTTAACATTCAATTATGCGCTACGATTGACAATTGTAAAACAATATGATCACAATAAACCTAAATAATGATGGGTCCAAACTGAATTCCACTTAATTATTATTAATTGTATTAATGGAATTAATTATATTTATTTCAATCAAATGTGTAAATGATCACAACATTGTCGTCTTGGGTACCAAATGAAAGCTTTTTTTATGAATAATTTAAATGTGAAAAATATATTTAGTTAATTAATAAATCATCTAATTACTACAATCTAGTAAAATTTTACCACCTTGGTTATGTATAGGTATCAAAAACTCTACCGATTGTCATAAAATCTTACCACTTTACTTACACGATGTCAATAAAATAAAATAAAATAATTATAGCACCAAACGAAATTCTTGTAACTTACATTTTATTAAATAAATGAAATTAAGAATTAGCTAGTTCACAGTAGTTAATTATTTTATTTTATTTGATTGACATCGTGTTAGTAAAGTGGTAAGATTAAATGACAATCGGTAGAGTTTTTGATACCTATACATAACCAAAGTGGTAAAATTTTACTAGATTGTAATTAATTAGATGATTAATTAATTAATTAGATGATTAATTAATTAGCTAAATATATATTTTTCACATTTTAATTATTCATAAAAAAAGCTTTCATTTGGTACCCAAGTCGACTATGTTGTGATCATATACACTTTTGATTGAAATAAATATAATTAATTCCATTAATTCAATCAATAATTATTAAGCGGAATTAAGTTTGGACCCATCATTATTTAGGTTTATTGTGATCATATTGTTTTTAATACTACAATTGTCAATCGTAGCGCATAATTGAATGTTAAGACAATTTTAAGGGAATCTAGCTCATTCTCAATTTCATTAATCCATTAATCTGGGAGTTGCAGGAATTTCGTTTGGGGCCATCAAAATTTGGATAATTGGCATTATGTTATTAAAGTGGTGAAATTTTATGACAATCGGTAAAGTTTTTGGAATACATAACTATACAAAAGTCAAAAGTGGTATAATTTTACTAAAATGTAATTAATTGGATGATTAATTAATTAATGAAAAATATTTTTCACATATTATTTACTCGTGAAATAAGCTTTCATTTGATACCCAAGTCGACTATGCTGTGTTTATTTTGTACATTAATTTTGTAATTTTTGTGATTAATTGCCGTTAATTGAATTAATTGAAAAGTGATAAGAACCCGACCTTAGGGCCATCACTTTTCTCTTTTATTATGCTTGTTTTGTTTTTATTTGATACATCAGTTGACTATGGTTTGTGAATGTCAAACATTTAACTGGTATTAATCTAATTATTAATTTCATTAATCCATTAATCTGGGAGTTGAACAAATTTTGTTTGGGGCCATCAAAATTTGGATTAATTGGCATTATGTAAGTAAAGGGTTGAAATTGTATGACAATCGGTAGAATTTTAGGTGTACATAATTATACATAAATCGAAAGTGGTAAAAATATTACAAAAATTCAATTAATTATGATGATTTATTAATTATATTTAAATATTTTTTCATATATTCATTCTCCGTAAAATAAACTTTCATTTGATACCAATGTCGACTGTGTTTTCTCCTTTAAAAAAAATTTATGGTTAATTAATCAATTAATTTTATTAATTCAATTTATAAGAAAGTTACAGGAACTTAACTTTGGGTCATCGATTTTTGGATTCCTTGTGGTCATATTAGTAAATTCACAAATTTTCATGCTTTCTTTACGATTTGCACGATTGTTATATATATTGGAGCTTATAGACCCCACGCGCCTAAAGCTCATGACCATTCAAATCCAACTCGAAGTAGCGGTTTTGGAAACTTATTAACTAGGACCGTTTGGTTGCAATTGGCTCCTATCAGTGTCTGGTTGTAGTTCTGCCCGTCTGTCTGTCTGATTGCAGACGCGTAGTAGTGGCTCGCCGTGCAGAGACTGGGTCGCCAATATATCTACACCGGTGGTTGCTTAGAGATATATGCGGTGAGATATTAGACTGCACTCGGCGAGATAGCGACACCGTGGACGTTAATACAATTATTTACATGCAAACCATTTAAACTTATTGCTATTGGGTCATGTTAACGAATAAAGTAATTAATGCAAAAAAAACTTGAAATTCGATTACAAAAGTTTGTTATGTCTGGTTGTTAATTACTAATTATTGTCTTGTGAAACTTACCGTATGTTTCTGTCAATCTCTCCAAATGTTGTGTCAGTGAATTTAAATGGAATTGAAACAAATTAATCGCATGACTTTCACAAGTATTGTTTTTAAAATAGCCAAATCAATTAAGAAAGAATGCGATTTTTCTAAATATACCGTAAAAGCGAAGCTATTCCTGTTGCAGTATTAGTCTGTATAATATTGCGATTGTCACAGTTCTACGGTCCCTCGGGTAGTGACACAAATAGCAGCAAAAAGCTGTTAAACCCACTTTTCCGAATGTTATTAGCTCTCTGTTCTCTGTAAAATAAACTTGAGATAAAATACGCAAAAAGTTATTCAATTTTAAATTTTATTTGCACCTTTGGTTAGAATTTTAGAGTACATTTTATATATCCAAGTCCATATTTCACTTGTAAAGCGTTATTCTGAATCATATTAATCGAAATCCATTTTATTTGTTTTACCTTGCAATGAAATACGAACAGTAAAATCAATCAATCCTTACAAATGCATGTTTTTCAAAGGGGGCACAGATTTATGGAGTGCGTGTGCTCACTCACTCTCTCTCTCTGCATCGATCTACATGATGGATGAAGGTAAGCTAACAACCCCGACAACCGCCGCTTTTCACTGAATAGAACGTGGCCATTTCCGGCGATCATAAACAAATGAACGACGCTCCACCGGGCTCGATGTTTTGTGGGGGCAAGTTGAGGTCGCCAGATGATAAAACAATCATACACATCTCCTACAATGGAAGTGGAGTGAACCACATTTGGCTTCATCACTTTTTATTATTCATAAAAAACATGCAGATGAAATAGTTGAGGGCATTGAAAAACAGCAATCATTGTGATACAATGTGAACAGGAGTTCACTGATTCTGCATCATATACATTGATTGGAATATGTACATCCTCGAGCAGAAGTTAATCAAGGGCAGGGTATGGTAGATACAATTCACCCCTTGATTTATACTAATGATCGATGGTGAACATATTCCTCAACACAAGCAAGTAAAATTAAACAACAAATTAGTGAAGATGAAAAATAACAATCATTATAAGGATACTCAATAATTTGGATGAGCGTAGCGAGCGTAGCGAGTGGAGCGAAGACTTCAATTTCACTGACCCCCCAAAATATTTAGCTCGGGTGTTTTTTTTTTTTTTTTTTTCCGTCTGTTTGTTCGCTCGATTCCGGCCAAACGGCATATGCGATCTTGATGAAAATTGGAGGGGACCTTCGTTTTCTCTGAACTTAGAGGTGTATTGTTTTTGGGTACAATCGAAGAAATATTTCTCATGAATATCGTACTTTTACGATTTTTTTCGATTTTAGTGCGTATTTTCGTCACATTTGGGCCGATTTCTGACCAAAACGGGTGGGGCTACAACGTTCATATTTCACATGGACATTAAGGTTATGGTGATGTAGTACCTTTTGAAAGAAAAAGTTGAAAAAGTTAGCCAGAATTTATAGAAATAAGGTTTTAATATAAGTTTTTCAATTTTTAAGAGCGATATTTTCGTCCCATTTGGGCCGATTCTGACCAAACGGGTGGGGCTACAACGTTCAGATTTCACATGGACATTAAGGTTATGGTGATGTAGTACCTTTTGAAAGAAAAAGTTGAAAAAGTTAGCCAGAATCCACAGAAATAAAGGTTTTAATATGAGTTTATTGAGGTTTATAATACCAATTAACACGTAACAATAGAAACTTGACAACAATCACCTACAATGCATTCAAAAAGCACTTGCAAAGGAAAAGTGCAAACAAGCAAAAAACGCAAACAAAAAAATTACAAAAACGCTCATCCATCAACGCGGCGGGACTTTAGCGTTTTCCTAATAGTTAGAAATATGACCATTCTGATTATAGTTGTACGTTTCGGTTGATTCAAGCAGGGCTTAACCCCGTCTGGGCCCGGGGTATAGAATTGACCCAGAGCATGGCTCTGTTATCGTAAAAGGCGATTCAAGAGAAAAAGTCCATCTCGCAAACATCAGCTAAAAAAGAGGAGTGTATCACTCCCCGAAACTAGAGGCGAGCTCTAGCAATCGACGTCGGAATACTTTCCCCCTTCCTTGACAATTTTCTCGACGACGATGACAATGACACCACGAACGATGACAAAGACAATGACGACCGCGACGTGAGAACCCCCCTTTCCTCCCCTACCCGTGGCCGGTTCTGACCAGCATGGGCCATTCTTCCCCGTATCCCCTAGGTCTAGAGTTGTGCATTATGACCAAACGGTTGACGCGCACATAATCCAAATAAACCAAACAACAAAAGTTGGGCTAACGTCTGATTTCATCCTATTGTTTACTACTTATATGTACCCCCCGTGATTAGCTAGTGGCAAAATTACGTCAAATACATGAAGGCAATAGCCGACTGGAAGACTATATCTATGAATGAGGGATGTCAAAAGACGATCTTATCGATTCATGATTATTGGTTATTGATCGATGAAGATGCAGAGGATTCTAAACCGACCAATTAATAATCGTTAATTGTTTATCTGTGTAGAATTATCCGATACATATACAAAAAAGTAAAAATACTTGGAAAAGGACAGTAAAGCTTTACACACGCAAAAACGCTACTAGGAAAACGCTCAGTTGGACGCGTTGTTGAGCGAGCACCCGGTACGTGCAACACGACCCGAGTAAGACATTCCCATAATGTTACATACCAATAAGTCTTTAAGGTCTTGACCGATTTAGCTGAAAATTTGAAAAATAGGAGAGAATGGATAAAATCCACCGCCATCTAGAAGACCTTGACATCATTTCCTTGTTAAACTCTTTGGTTACAAATAATACACTGCTTCCTCGATAGTGTTTGATTACTTCTAGGTGGCAGTGCATAGTGACCTGAAACCACGTGCGCCGTTGCCATGGTAACGGACTTTGTTATAATGTAATTTCCGACTACACTACTTATCGGATCAAAATAAAAATAACATATTCGTGATCGGACGGACATTCTAAATGATTGGCCACCTCAGATTTTGTCTCCGTTAAAGTTTGAAAAAAACTTTCAATAAACTTTAATGTAACTTTTTAAACTTTTGAACGATTTGACACAAAACTATACAGCAACCCGCCTAGGTGGTATGTACATGTGTGCAAAATTTCAGGTCGATCAGAGAGAACGGTGCGACCTGTATCGAAGCAGTAACAGAAAAAAAACAAAACAGACATTCGAGCCATAAGAGTCAAGTGGAGACGCTCGCTTCGCTCGCTCAAAAATCTAAAAGAAAGTCAAATCTAATCCAAAGTTCTCATCAACATTTACGCACTAAATCTCGGAAATGACTTAGCCTCTTGACTGCTACTAAGTCATACTTGGCGAGTTAAATTTTTAAATATTTCTTTAATGAATACCTATAGTACTGCTATTTAATGTATTATTTTGCACCAGGTGGCAAATGGGAACCGTTTTCTGAATGACATTTCTATAACCGGCCACCCACATTCAAATATCTTACATCCCTTGATGCATTGCAATTATATCACAATAATTATTAGCAATCAGACTACTGTTACCGGTATATAATATAATATCTTTAATAAAATGCAAGGCTCGAACTTTTTCGCTCTTCTACCATATTACTATCACAATGTTAATGGGATGCCTAATTGCCTATCAAAATAAGTAATGATTTGTAAAACCTATTATAAATCAAATAAGGAAGTTAATTGAATATTGTAGAAAGCCACTTACGAGTGGTAATGAAATAGGAAGTAATGATTCTTGAATATTATCCCTTACAATCGTGATTTATGTATGATTTCATTGCGTCATAAATAAGAATGTGCTAGTACCCGACAAATCAAGTGAGTACAGTATTTGGTACTAGACACGAACTCGAATATTTACTAGTCGAAATCGAGTTTCACAAAAAATATTATTTTGGTGGAGGTGCCGGGTCATTCAGCGCGGGTGTGAAAACGTAAAAACCCTTCTGTACTTTTTCACTATATACTTCTTTAACTCGTTTTAGGGTCAGTCATTTTATTTTCGGAAATGTACTCTTTGGCACAAATAATAAAATGTTGATATATCGATGTCAATATGTTCATGTCATATCAATAATTTATTGAAATGCCAATGTCATAGGCTATCACTAAAATCTTTTGTACTTGATCATTACAATTCTCTAGAATAAGATAACATTTTAAAATAAATTTGATGTTGCTCTGACTTCACTTTAGAGTATATGTACAGACTAACTTTAATGCATTGAATGAATATTGTACATATTGTAAGTCAAAGAGTTATAGTGGAATACAAAAAAAATCGAACGCGACTCGAATTAAAAAATCAGGATTCGCGTGCTGTTATATAGTCATTACTATTAGGGGGGGGGGGGGGGGCCTAAAGTCAAATAGGCATACCTCCATGTTTGGCCCCACTCAACATGAACGTTTCACATTGAAAATAAATGTCTCGTACATTGGCATGGAAATTACTACAAAATATGGGTTCTTTTATAGCATATTTAAGATCAATTACTTAAAGGATCACTCTCATTTTGACATAAGTGGCGTTAAAAGGTAAAAGTTTAATGACATTTCAAACAATGTTATGGAAAACACACATGAAAATCAAGAATCCTATGGAAAAACAAACTTTTCGTGTCAGATTTTAAATCCAGCGCGCGCCACATTTGACGTCAGTATGGTCGCCTGCGCTCGGCTGCTGCATCATGCCCACTATAGTTGTTCCAAAGCAAGTAAGCAGATGCGCGCGTTTTCGGCGGGCCAAAGAGCGATCAGGATTTTAAATCGGGGACCGCTCATTGGCTGCAATCCACCCGCCGGTGACGTCAGCATCTGCTTACTTGCTTCGAAACAACTCTGCGCTAGTTCACCAGCTGCCGGTAACTATAGGCCACAATTGTCGTCACGCGAGGAGGCTTGGCCTACACACAAGATTTCAGCAAATATTTTTTGCGGTGTTATTTTTGACCGAGTTCGTTTTTGTTTTATGAATTCAAAATAGTGCCTCAAAACAAACTATATTTTAATGTATTTTCAAGATGAGATAGTGTTCTCATCAAACAGTTAAGACACATTATGAAAATTTGTTCAATTAAGACATATATACATCATTTGCTTAATTTCATGGAAACATTACTATCTTTGGCCAATAAACGAATCTTCAATCTTTTTAAACCAATAGTCAGGTTCACTATGTCGTAAAAAAGACTTTCGTGGGATTTTTTTGGAGATTAGCAAAGTGCCATATTTTTGGAAAGCTTGAAACGTCAGGAATTCAAAAATCCATGTTTACATTTGCTCAGATGTTTTTAAGGCCGCCATTTTGTATAATCAAAATGGCCGCCCGAAAATATGGTTTTAATTATATCTCGGCTTCCAAGTGACTTAGGAAGTTCATATGAAATTCTCATACTATGTTTTAACACCAAGAATATTAAAATCAACTTAAAATTTGTAAATATGCAGCCACGGCCGCCATTTTGAATTTAAACAGTGGATGACCCTAAAATACGAATTTTACTCTAATTAAGCTTCCAATTGACATAAAGAGTTCATGTTAGTTGTTACTTCTATGTATATACACAAGGAATATATTAATAAGTGTTTACATTTGCATATATGCCCCTACGGTCGTTCTTTTGGACTTTAAAAATGGCTGACCAGAAATAATACTTGCTTGATATCTCGATTTGTAATTGTTTAAGAACGTTGGTAAAAAAGGCTCTTCATTTGAGTTAATATCATAAATATACATAAATCCCTTCTAAAAATTGCTTACTTGCCCATATCGCCGCTATTTTGGATTTTAAAATGGCCATCGTCAAACGAGAATTTCATGGTATCTCGGCTTCCAAGTGACAAGAAGGAAAATGTAAAATGCTTCTCCTATGTTTAAACATCAGGGAGATGAAATTTATATTTAAATTGGCATGACAAGCCAATTGTGATGCTATTGCCGCCATTTTGGATTTTAAAATGGCGTCCGATACGTTAGAATAACGTGAATCTCTCTTAGTATGTTTTAAAATCTGGAAAGTATTAAACTACGCCTGCATCTACAAAGATAACTCTTAAGCAGCCACTTTGAATTTAAAAATGGCTGCCATTTATCATCGAAATTTTATAGAACAAAAATTTGTTTCAGCATAAAAAAAAAGGAATTTTGAAGTTTCCATTGGCACAGTTCATTTAAAGTGATAATTGTATTTTGTGAGACTACTGGAATTTACAAATGATTTGGTAAATAATATAAAATACTAAAACGCTGTAAAATGTTGCGTTTATCTGTAGTACAAAAGTACAAAAGTAAGGAGAATGCAATGTAAGGTAGGGCCTATTGATCGCAATATTTTTACAGGCATACTTTTCAGAAGTTAAAAGCTTTTTATTAAATTTTAAGTTTATGTGAAATTATGAAAATAATTTCATTTGGAACACATTATCTTCTTTAATATCATTACACGAGACCTCATCTTCATAACTATCACTGTCAGTAATTACAATAATAAAAACTTGGCTGTCGGGATACGCCGTGTCGATTGTCATTAAAATGCGTATCCCGACAGCCAAGTTTTATTATTGACTCGGGCCGTGAAAGCCTACGACAAGTAGTAATTACAATGCTGCAGCCTAGTCATTTTCGCATTTGGTTTTTTAGAAGCAAAGTTCTGTGCATGGAAAGTTATTCTTTCTCTACATGAACATCTTTGCGTGGAGCAGTTGGTTTTACATTGGCATCTGACCAACTCGATGATAGCCTGTGGTGACGAAGAACCTTTGTAGTAACTGGTAGAATATGTCCATTTGTATCCTTAAAGTAACCGAATTTTGAAGGGTCAAGAAGCTGCTGCTGCATGACTGTGGCTTGGCACCATACCCGATTTTGTATCTGCACGCGTTTGTTGTGTTCTTCAAGTGCAAGTGAAGGAGGTAACTTGTTGCTTTCTGCGAGTTGTTTGCAGAACAGATACTATCTTAGATCAGGTATGCTTCTGACGTACAGACCCTTCGGACAGTACATCGAGCAAACAAAATTTTCCAGTTCGTCTTTCACCTCCTGCTTAAGATAACCTTCCATAGACGGTTTCATCAGCGTTCAAGTACAGTTAAAACCATTTGGTTTTATCAGGTCTATTCCATGAGAACTTCCCAAAGTTGTCCGCTTCAGTGAATGCGTGGTATATAGGTATAAAGCTTGCGCATTTTTCGTGCCTCAAGCTCTACAGATTTGTTCTATGTCCACCGTACCGGATACCATCGAGAGTGTCGTTCTTTTGCACAGCTTGTCATTGTTTGCAAGAGCCAGAACCAAAATATCTGTATCAGGAGTGACTAACATCAATTTTGCGTCAGGTAACGGTTGTGATGCTACTATTGCCAGGCAAATCATAAGTGTGTCTGTTTCTTCGTGATTGTTGTCTTCAAAATGTTGGTTTCTCTTACTTCTAGTGTGAATTGATTCTGATGTAATTACTACCTCAGCAAGGTGAGTTTTTCTTGTAGACTTGGATTGCTTTAGCAAGGTTAGTCAGGTAAGGTCTGATTTTGTTTTCTCATGTGATAGAAACCTTGTAAGCGGTATGCCATTGACGTTGGTCCCATCAGCAATTTGATATTGTACTGAAGCTTTTCCTTTTCGACGTTCATCTCTAGTTGTCTCTTTAAGTGAATCGGGTTTGTATGTATCAAAGACCAGAAAAAAATCACTGACTCCTGCTATAAAAACTCGTAAGCCTGTCGTTGAAACTTTGTGCAAGATCTCTTACTGTTTTTAATGTACCTGCTTTTCCCTTCATTTCTGGAGAAGAACCATTCCGTCAACAACGCGATTCTCGGATTTGTTGATGAAAAGGGTCATTGCACACTTGTTGCTAGAGTTTCTGTCAGCCCATTGCTTTCATCAGTATTTGCCAACTTCTTTTTGATTGTGTATCAGCTTAGATTTCATTACATGGTAGACATTGACACCATCTGGAGCAAAAAGTGCTCTCGGATCAAATGTAAACTGAAAGTTACCAACAGCATTCTTTTGGTCAATATCTCTGTTTGATCAGCTCAAAAACCATCTGGTGACCATATAGATTTTTGGTTTCACGCAGTCGCAGGTCAACTGTCTGGTTACATAGCTTTAATGATTGCTGTTTGCTGCCAGACATGTATATCTTGATCTGTTTTTAACTGGTGCCCACAGAGGCTGACGTCTCCATTGATGCGTTCAGTGATGTAGCTTTCGTAAAGTTTCTGTCCAGTTTCATCAGCTTTCAAGATATTCTGAACATACTCTTGTGGTATCTCCCTGGTGTTTTAACATAGGAAAAGCATTTTACATTTACCTTCTATGTCACTTGGAAGCCGAGATATCATGAAATTCTCGTTTGACGGTGGCCATTTTAAAATCCAAAATGGTGGCGATATGGGCATGTAAGCAATTTTTAAAAGGGATTTATGTATATTCATGATATTAACTCAAATGAAGAGCCTTTTTCACCAACTTTCTTAAACAATTACATATCGAGATATCAAGCAATTCCTGGTCAGCCATTTTTTAAGTCCAAAAAAACGACCGTAGGGGCATCTATGCAAATGTAAACACTTATTAATATATTCCTTGTGTATATACATAGAAGTAACATTTAACATGAACTCTCTATGTCAATTGGAAGCTTAATTATAGTGAAATTCGTATTTTAGGGTCTGCCATTGTTTAAATCCAAAATGGCGGCTGTGGCTGCATATTTACATAATTGACGTTGATTTTAATATTCTTGATGTTAAAACATAATAATAGCATTTCATATGAACTTCCTAAGTCACTTGGAAGCCGAGATATAATTAAAACCATATTTTCGGGCGGCCATTTTGATTATCCGAAATGGCGGCCTTAAAAACATCTGAGCAAATGTAAACATGGATTTTTGAATTCCTGACGTTTCAAGCTTTCCAAAAATATGGCACTTTGCTAATCTCCAAAAAAACTCCCACGAAAATACATAGTGAACCTGACTACAAGTGAAAACTTTAAAATTTTGGGATGACAATTATTATTACTGGTCAAAAATTGTTCCAGACTCACCCACTCACCCACTAACAGTGTTGGCTCGAGCGCCAAGCGCTTGACTCTAAGTCGGGAGGTTTCGGGTAAAATCCCGTCATGATCGGCAGTACCTACTAAAGATTTTTTTCCGAGGTTGTTCTCAGTTGTTAATTCGAATGCAAGGGATTGAGTCTTCTTAGTCTTAAACACTCCTCGGACAAAACATACCTTGTTGAAACACCTGAAGAGGGGCAAACATAGCACCTTATAACAGTTATCTTCCAAAACAATAAATAAAACCTACTCACCCATTAGGAAAGCTGAGCGGTACCGAATGAACCACTCTTAGCGGCTCCTTCATCATGTGGCTCAGGTTGAACCCGGGCACAAGCTCCTTCTTGACCCTGGCAGAGCGGCGTCGAGCGTGGGTCGTGAACACTCGACGCAACTTCCCCTCCGCGCCGACCCTACGCCCCTCTTCATCTTTACCGAGCGTCGTCAAGTCCTGTGATGAACCGGACTTACACAGCGGCGGTTGCTGGAGTTTACCACTTTTCATGTTGAACACTCACTGATCACCACACACGTGTTAGTCGACTTTATTCATATTCAGAGTGTTCTGTTCACTTTCACTGTTCACTATTAAACCACCTTTTGTATTTTGAGATGCTTAAATTAAAATGTTTAAAACCTAATTACATAATTAAACAGTCTTTACAAAACAACACTGTTAGGTCTCGTTTTCCGTCCGGCAATATTTTAGAATGGACAACAACTATACTAAATATAATTATAACTTTGTCTGCAATGCATGGATGACGTACTTTGAACACAATAATCGGGTAAACAATAACAATTTATTTTGTCTATTGTTCTAATTTTGCTTTGAAACCATTTACTAAAAAAATTCGTATAGTTACAATGAATGCTCTGCACTTACTTGTGAATATCGCAAAAATCGCAATTTAGGTAAGACTGTTACATATTTAGTTGAACGCGATTATGAGAATAATTCCATCAATAAGGTTAAACCATCTATTGCTGATAGTTATTGCCTCAGGCACAAAACGTTTCCAATTGGTTTGTTTGCGAATTTATTTTTATAAATGCAACATTTTATCGGGATAAGAAAGCGTTTAAAAGTTATCATTTAATGCATAATCAATTTGTTTATGTTTATGTTTTTTATGTTATTATGTTTATATTATCGTTTATCCCGACTTCTTGCATTTCAATTTTGGAAATTATTTTCGATTTTTTGTGCATTCCTTTACTAAAATTGATAAATATTGTATATTTTTTAATTAAAATTGTTATATTTGACGGTCTGCGCGGAACTTTTTTTGACATTCGATATGGCCTCAGTATTAAAAGTAGCTTAATTATGTATGAAAGTTTGAAGAAGTCGCACAAAAATGTTCGTTTAAAATAACAAGACAACGCTAAGAAAATGAGTGGAAAACTCTCTAAAAGATGGTTAAGAATACTTTTAATATGCATCAATTAATATATAAATTAATAAATTTGCTTTCTCAATTTTATAAATTGTTTCTTTATAAAAAGAAAAACGAATCGTTAAAAAGTTAAAGCTGAGCATTTAGACATCGATATTAGAAGAAGTATTAGAAGTGAACTTCATGTTCTGAGCGTGTAGTCTCCCCTTTCCCCCACCTCCTATATCCCCTCTCCCCTCTCCCCTCCTCCTCCTAACCAATATGTGTTGGCATGAAACAAATTGCAAAGTTCTTTATTTCGAACGAGTGTGAAAACGAAAGAGACTGGTCGAGTTCATTACTTGATTACAACTGTAAAACAATGTTGTACAAATTCACGCTAAAAGTAAGGTATAGTAGAGACGTTAGGGAGAAGCTTTTGTTTATCGAGTGGACTACGGTACTATATAGTTCTTTGTGTATTGCGATGGTCAATACGTATTTTTAGGAACCACATGTTTGATTAAATAACTGCTTTTTTTAAACTGTTTATTATTATGTGTTTGAAAGCAACTACGTTGCATGACTGCAGAGACAAATAAAGGTGAATTGAATATTTTTTATTATTTGAATGGATTCAGTAAAACGACCAAATTCAAGATGGAGGATATAGTCACGGTATATTTTAAAGGTGGCTAGAATGCGTCTATGTTTATAGTAAGCAAAGGCATACATTATATCAACTTCGTCTCTACTATTTCTTGGGTATAAAGCGTCAGACGAATTGAGTGTAAAGTAATGATCTCCAGCATACTCATAAAACTCGGGTATTTGTAACGATTCTCTGTTTGTTCCCTATATTTTTCATCTCAAAAGTAGAAATAACCTTTTGAAATAAACAACGAAGATCCTTTGCTCTATATTTTCTTATTCACAGTGAAGATTATTTTGTTATCTTTGTAAGCCCCAATATACATTGGCGCATTATGTGCCTGTTTTTAAACTTGTATACATATAAAATGAAGTAATTATTCAATAAGTTAAAGTGACAAAGAAATTTCGTTCCTTGTTTTCACACCTACGGGAGTGTTTCCCGACTATCCAAAAGGAAAAATGCATGTAATGTGTGAGAAACACACCTGCATTTTCCTATATTATATCCTTTTGGCTACGATACAAAAATGACGAACCAATATGAACTCAAATAAAGCCGAATTTGTATTGAGTATTCTCGCCTGTTCAACGCCAAAGAATGTAGTAGGGGGCAACAGGTATCCCGTGCATCTTTCGTGGAAGAGTTTTGCGGTAAGTTGTATTCTATTAGGTAGTAGGATACAAGTTTTTTTGCACTTTCCTTGCAGGCCATGCTATGCTGCAGAGGGCGTCGGGGGCGTCGCGACGCCCTTACACGTTTTTTAAGAGGGATGATTTTTTATCTCGTGTGCCTTTCGTGATAGAGTGTTGCGGTAAACTATATTTTGTTAAGTAAGAGCAAACAAATTTTTTTGGACCTATTTTGCAGGTACTGGTATGCTTAAAAGGGCGTCGGGAGCGTCGCGACGCCCTATAACGTTTTTTAAGAGGAATTATTTTTTATCTCATGTGCCTTTCGTGATAGAGTATTGCGGTGAACTGTATTCTATTAAGTAATGCATACAAGGTTTTTTCACCAACCTTGCAGGTCCTGGCACGCTTCAGAGGGCGTCGGGGGCGTCGCGACGCCCTAAAACGGTTTTCTGAAAAGAGGAATGAATTTTTATCTCGTGTACCTTTCGTGCTAGAGTGTTGCGGTGAATTGTATTCTATTAAGAAATAGCATACAAGTTTTTAGCACCTACCTTGCAGGTCCTAGGTAGCTTCAGAGGGCGTCGGGGGCGTCGCGACGCCCTTTAACGTTGATAAAGATGCTTGATTTTTTATCACGTGTGCCATTTGTGATAGAGTATTGAGGTAAACTGTATTCATTTAAGTAATATCATTCAAGTCTTTTGAACCTACCTTGCAGGTCCTGGTACGATTCAGAGGGCGTCGGGGGCGTCGCGACGCCCTTTAACGTTTTTTAGAGTGATGTTTTTTTATCTCGTGTACCTTTCGTGATAGAGTATTGCGGTAAACTATATTCTATTAAGTAATAGCATACAAGTTTTTAGAACCTACCTTGCAGGTCTTGGCACGCTTCAGAGGGCGTCGGGGGCGTCACGACGCCCTTTAACGTTGATAAAGATGCTTGATTTTTTTATCACGTGTGCCATTTGTGATAGAGTATTGAGGTAAACTGTATTCATTTAAGTAATATCATTCAAGTCTTTTGAACCTACCTTGCAGGTCCTGGTACGATTCAGAGGGCGTCGGGGGCGTCGCGACGCCCTTTAACGTTTTTTAGAGTGATGTTTTTTTTATCTCGTGTACCTTTCGTGATAGAGTATTGCGGTAAACTATATTCTATTAAGTAATAGCAATCAAGTTTTTTGAACCTACTTTGCAGGTCCTGGTACGCTTCAGAGGGCGTCGAGGGCGTCGCGACGCCCTAAAACGGTTTTCTGAAAAGAGTAATGAATTTTTATCTCGTTTACCTTTCGTGCTAGATCGAATGTTGCGGTGAATTGTATTCTATTAAGTAATAGCATACAAGTTTTTAGAACCTTCCTTGCAGGTCTTGGCACGCTTCAGGGGCGTCGGGGGCGTCACGACGCCCTAAAACGTTGATAAAGATGCTTGATTTTTTATCTCGTGTACCTTTCGTGATAGAGTATTGCGGTAATCTGTATTCTATTAAGTAATAGTTTAAGTGTTTTTATCACCTTTCTTGCTGGTCTTAGTTTGCTGCAAGGACTCTTAAAAATCACTCTTAAAAACGTTATAGGGCGACGCGATGCCCCCGACGCCCTCTGAAGCGTACCAGGACCTGCAAGGTAGATGCAAAAAAACTTGAATGATATTACTTAATTGAATACAGTTTACCGCAATACTCTATCACGAAAGGTACACGTGATAAAAAATCAAGCATCTTTTTCATCGTTAAATGGCGTCGCGACGCCCCCGACGCCTACCAGGACCTGCAAGGTAGGTTCTAAAAACTTGTATGCTATTACTTAATAGAATACAATTCACCGCAATACTGTATCACAAAAGGCACATGCGATGCCTACGCTGTACGATTCACTTTTCAACAATAACTTTAAGAAAGGGCTGGAACAAGATGTGCAAACAAATACTCAGAATAAAAAAAGGAACATCACATTTCTCTCGTTCAACGCAAGAAGCATGGTCAATAAAAAGCTATACGCGGATATACAAGCATGGATTGAGGCAAAAGATCCATCAGTAATTTGCTGCTGTGAAACGTGGTTAGATAGCTCAATTGGGGACAAGGAAGCTTTGCCGGATGACTACATTGTATTTAGAAAAGACAGAGGTGGTACAGGAAAAGGTAAGCAGAGAGGAGGAGGCGTCTTAATCGCGACAAAGCCTGAGTTGCAACCAACTCATGTAATTGACCTGGATACAGAATCGGAAGTAGTGTGGGTAGAGTTTCAAGTGGTAGTAAGAAATACCTCGTTGGGTCCGCCTACAGACCACCCAATGCTTCCGCGGCTACAAATAGTGAACTAATAAAATCAATAAATAAAGTGCAGGACATTCAACACAAGTATGATACGATAATGCTGTGTGGGGACTTCAACATTAAAATTGATTGGAGTCATAATGACTGCAGCATTCCACTGGACCCTCTATCCAATGACTTCCTTACTTCGTTCTACAGTGCGTTTGGCACATCAAATGTTAAAGAAGCCACCCGGTCACTTCTACTTCACGGTCGATTCTTGATCTTGTTCTTACAAACAATCCTGATAACTTTGTGGACTTGGAGGTTGTAATTGTCAGCGATCAAAAGGGCTGTATTGTTTGGTTTTTCATTGTCTAATGCCCAAAGTAAAATAGTTTCAGAAAATTACTTATAACTATGGCAGGGCCGATTGGACGGAACTAGAAAAGCACTGGAGGAAAAACTACCCTTATTTTGTGAAGAAGAGGATGAAGGTATAAACAACGCTTGGGGTGGGTGGAAATCGGTGTTCTGGCAATGTGTGGATGCTTCAATTCCTAAATGAAATTTTTAAAGGAAAAACGCGGGCTCCATGGATAAACAATTAATAATAAAGAAAATCACAAAGAGACCATTTTTACAGACACTGGAAATCACATCAACTGATGAAAACTGGGAAAGATACGGGAATTCAGAGGAATTGCAAAAAATCTGTTGGAAGGGAAGCACATGCACATTATATTTGGAAATTACGAGGAGGCAACGGAAAACAGTTGTGGAAGTATATTCAGGGAAAAATAGGTATTTCCCAGCCCTCATCATTACCTCTTTAAATGGTGTGAAAGAAACTCATTCGAGAAAAATAGCTCAAGAGTTTGCGAACAATTTTTCTCCCAATTTTCTGCAGGCACCTCTGATAATAGTGTTTTGTGTCCACCTTTCCCAAAAACTACGAACATCACAGAAATCTTCAACTCTCAGCACTATGTGTTTTTCCACGAAAAACCCAAGTTTTTCAATGCGTTAAGAGAATACGCCCAGATGGAGCGACAGGTCCTGACGGTGTGCCAAGTAGAATTCTTCATAAATGTGCGACCTTCATAGCTCCCTCATTGTGCTCTCTGTATAACATGTCCATGAGAAATGGTGAAATACCAAATGAATGGAAAAAGCTAATGTTGTCCGGTTCATAAAGGTGGCGACCGTAATGATGTCAAGGGAATTATCGCCCGATATCACTTACATCGGTATTGGGAAAAGTAAGGGAAAAACTTGTCAACATTTAGGCTATTACATCATTTGAAAGAAGTAAGGGGAATTAATATCGAGCAACATGGGTTCCTGCCGAGAAGATCCTGTGTGACTATGTTGACGGGGAGCAATTGATGACGGGCAGCACGCCATTGATTCTGGGGCCCGGGTAGCCGCGTGGAAGTCATCACATTGGACTGGGCGAAAGCGTTTGATGGGGTTCCCCATAAACGACTTCTCATGAAGCTTCAAGAATTCAACATATCTGGTAAGGTCTTTGACTGGATTGAGAGTTTTCTCTTAGGACGTAGCATGAAGGTTTGTCTTTGATGGTGCTGACTCTTCTGATTTTCGTTTTACATCTGGAGTCCCCCAAGGATCGGTACTTGGTCCTTTACTATTCACCATATTTATGATGAACCTACCCAGGTGTGTGGAATCCAATGTAAGACTATATGTGGACGATTGTACTATTTACAGGACCATCAAGTCCGCAACTGATGTGGATATATTACAAAAGGACCTTTGAAAACATTGAGCTATGGTGTGAACTGAACCAAATGTTACTTAATGAAAATAAATGCAGCCCATATTCCTTGACAAAATCCAAAAAAGCACCTGCAATAGTTTTCCAAATCAATGGCTGTTACATTAAACGGGAACAATCAAAATCAAGCTCTTAGGTATAACAATAACTCAGGATTTGAAATGGAAACATTCAGACTGAAATAGTGAGAAAAAATCTGCTAAACTTCTAGGCTTTTTATCCAGAACATTGCATGGTGCACGTAGTCAGGTCAAGCAGACTGTGTACTTATGCCTAGTTAGACCTACACTGTCCTATGGTTGTCCTGCATGGCATCCAACCTCGAAGGCCAATGCTTACAAATTAGAATCTCTACAGAATAGAGCGACAAAATTCATCACCAAAGAAAAGACTTGAAAAAAGGCAACAACGAACGAAGATGTGTAATACTTACTCTGGAAAATCACCCAAAGGAGTTGGGAATCGTTTTTCTGAAGAAATTGTTTAACGGGCTAGTCGACCTGATCCATTGACCAGAATACAACTTGGATATCGCTCATGCAGATCGGTAGAGCTTTTACTCTGATACCTCCTTTGCTAGAACAACGCAGTATCACAAAGGTTTTTCTGTGATCTGTTAGAGATTTGGGTGCTCTTTCCTATGAGGTCCGCACAGACAAGATTTTCATAATTTTGGGAGACATTTGAATAACTTTATGCAATTCAAGATCATCCAGTTAACCGAATACACTCCTCACATGTCACATACACTCAATTCATATTCACATAATTCACCTCACACTTTCCATCATTTTATATTACATTTATGTGTGTTATCCCTTTGAGTAATTTTTTGTGATATTTGTTTGTTTTCTTAATGGATAAATTGATATAATTGTATTATGTGTTTTATATTGTTGAATTATTTTTATATTCTATTATTCATTGTGTAATTGTCCTGTGGTAAGACACTTTGTGTTATGGGCTATGCTCTAATTTCTTACCTCCACAATGTGTTGTATGTCATGTTTGGAAGAAATAAATAATAATAGTAATAATAAAGCGTTATAGGTGTGTGACGCCCCCGACGCCTCTGAAGCGTGCCAGACCCTGCAAGGTAGGTGCTAAAAATTGTATGCTATTTCTTATAGAAAACAATTCACCGCAACCTAGGGACGAAAGGTACACGAGATAAAATTCATTCTCTTTTCAAAAAAACGTTTTAGGGCGTCGCGACGCCCCGACACCCCTGAAGGTGCCCAAGGACCTGCAAGGTTGGTGAAAAAAAACCTTCTATGTCATTACTTAATAGAATACAGTTTACCGCAATCTCTAATCACGAAAGGCACACGAGATAAAAAATAATTCCCCTTACCCTTGGTTAACCACCTGTTTCTGAAAACTAACAACACGCACCTGGGTGGTCAGGACCCATCATTAAAGCCCTTGTGTTTGCAGTTTCAGATTTTGGAACCTACTATTCGTCAGGAAATTTAATGTTTGAACCTTTCGGTGACCACTTAGTGTTTCAAAAGTTAAATTCGCGAAAATTATAGTTTTTTTTTCCCCAACTTGAATTTTTCGGAAAAACTGAAAAAACGCAATGTTTGTCAATTTTGTCAAATTTGAGTCCATTTTTTTAACTTTTTTTTATTTTATTTTTTACCAATGATTTTAATGTATGTTGAATTCGAATTTCACCCAAAAAGTTTTTCCCTTTTTTGTTTACTTGGTGAAATTTTGACCAATTCCCCCCCCCCCTCCCCCCCTCATTTGAATGACCTTTTTTATTCATATTTGTATGTATGATTTTTTTTAAAATAATAATATATTGTATAATTTTTCTTAGATAAGTGTATATAAGTTCATATCTATCAATTTACCCTGAAAAATATGGTTATTTGGGTGAGGGTGAAATACATTGATAAAAATTTTGCCTATGTAAAAAAAAACACTTGAAAATGTAGTACGTAAGTAGCCACCTGGGGTCCTTTGAATCCCCCCGAGGTTCGTGGAGAGTAATACATAACACATGCAGACCGGGCTCCAACTGAATTTTCATTGGTTAGATGTAACTTGAAGGTACTGAGACTCACAGTAAGCCACGCCCATAGATGCGCTCATGGCTAAGCAATAAATGTTGACTGGGACCGCATTGACCCCAGGTGGTTAACCAAGGGTTAAAAAACGTTATAGGGCGTCGCGACGCTCCCGACGCCCTTTCAAGCATACCAGGACCTGCAAAATAGGTCCAAAAAATTTGTTTGCTCTTACTTAACAAAATATAGTTTACCGCAACACTCTATCACGAAAGGCACACGAGATAAAAAATCATCCCTCTTAAAAAACGTGTAAGGGCGTCGCGACGCCCCCGACGCCCTCTGCAGCATAGCATGGCCTGCAAGGAAAGTGCAAAAAACTTGTATCCTACTACCTAATAGAATACAACTTACCGCAAAACTCTTCCACGAAAGATGCACGGGAAATAAAATCATACCTCTTGCTCCTCTACTAATGTATATAGTATAAATCTTATAAAAATTATTTATAAAGTTAAAAATAAATTTAAAAATTGCCAGACTTCAATCAATTTTTATATTATAAAATAGGGTAATACTATTTGTGCAATACTGTATCGGAATTGGAAATCGATAGGTTTCAAACTGAAATAAATTATCAAGTCTGAAGGATCAAAGAAAAATACTATGTAATGATTTCTGGGAATGAGGTCGGCTCGTTGGTCTAGTGGGTGTTGTCTACGCTTCGAATGCAGGTCATAGGTTCGATGTCCGCTTCAGGCACAAGTTTTTACGATCTGCACTGGATATATTCCATCAGCATGTTATACGGGAATATGTAAACTAAAGTCGTATATATAAAACACCTCCTCTTGTCGATGTCACCTGCGAGTATTGGTAAACCAGCGATCAGTATTTGGAAAGAGAATCACTGGTTGGCCAATATCTTCTCAAAGATGGCGTCGGCGTCGACAGGGTTGGTTTGGAGCTACTTTCATAAAGTATTCCCTTGAAATCAGTTCAGTTGCTTGTTGGGTGGATTCTAAACATTTTAGTTTATCGACATTTTTTTAATTTGTTGGGTTGTTTCGTAGCGGCAGTAATGATATTTTTCTGTCGACGTTTCGAAGACCATTTTGTCTCCTTCTTCAGGACTTGAAATATATGAAGTATATGAATTTACACTTGTTTATTGTTACTGTTTTTTTTTCTATTGTTACTCTTAAAGTTAAAAAAAATAAGCTTCCTGAATGCACTGTCAGATGTCATTTGCTAGACAATTCTTTCCAATTTCGTAGTCTTCCACCCCAGACATCTTCCTCTTGAACCGGTACTATCTCTTGGACTGGGTCTATGATATCTTCCCCAATAGGGTTGACTTCTTTAAACTGCATTGTTTCTATTTTAGTGACTGACTTTAGAACAGGACCCCATGCATGGCTGAGGACAAAACAGTGATCTCTGTTGAAGTTGTTGGAATGTTTTTTTTTAAATTTCTATTGCCTCCCTAACTACTCGTGGCACTGCTGAATCTACCTTGAACAAGACAGACGTTTGATCAAATTTAATTTTATGATCCAATTCTAAAGCTTGATCAGCTACCCTTAAAAAAACGAAACAACCCGATAAATAAAACCGTCATCAACGGGTAGTGAGACATTAAAAAGTTTTAGTGTTAGTTTATTGTTTACAATAGTATAGGCCTATGTTTGAATATTTCATATTTCCACTTTTTTCATTTCTTTTTCAAACTGAGGGTTTAAGAAAGAAAACTACTTTATACAAATTCAAAAGAGAAGAAAATATAAACAAAATTACCATTAACCATTTCTGCCAAACAAAATTTGATGCAAATAAATAAAAAATAAAAACATGAACATGTGAAGTCCAAACATACTATTTTAAACATTTAATACATATTCTTCTAGTATCCTTTATTAGGTTATTGTGTATTCATCATTTTCTTCTAAAACAAGCACATAAGGCGCAAGTTTATCATTTTGTGAGCTTCAAAGTGAAAAAGAATGGGAATGCAAATTTAAAAAATGATCAAAGAATCTACGTATTTTATGACAAAAAGATTTTACCTTTAAGATGAAAAATGCGGAACCAACACGGAAGTGTTATAAAACTGGATTTTTATGAGTCCAAGTGGAAATCGTCACTTAACATACAATTAGCCCTACAGTTGGAACCAAGGATATTATGATACACTTGGTTAGAACCTTATATAAGAAACGAAGTTGATACAGATTTTTTTTCTCACTACGAACATTGACACCATCTAATGATCAATCAAACTTCAAACAACCTTTCAAATATACCAAGGATCTGTCCTCCAAATTGAATTCGAGTGGTTCTTACTTCAAAGCAATTTTTTAGAAAGATTATATAAACCATAACACAGGGCAATAGGAGTACACAACTTGTGAAAGAGAATGAATATTGTATCTAAGAGGAGTAGAGTGTACCGTAATGCTGTCTAAGCAGTTGTGTTCAGATATGAATCTAGATGACAACAAATCAACTTGTAAGACTGTGATAAACCCAATCCTCTTCAAGTTACAAGAAAATAATACAGAATCATAGCATTCACCTTTATGACACATAACAACTTTACTAGGAAAACGCCAAAGTCGTTGTTAGACGAGTGAGCGAGTCATGTGAGTACCCGGAACAATTGCATTCAAGTTGATTGATATGAGGTATAAATGATGTTCTTTTAAGTTTAGTCATGGTAGGCCTTTAAGGGCGCGTCAACTGTAAGGTCATAATGCGCCACTCTAGCCTATGACAGGCTAGGGAGGAAAGAACCCTCACTGAATCCCCAGAAAAATAAGCTCTGGTGTTTTCCTTTTTTTGTTTTTTTTGTCTGTTTGTTTACGCTCTACCAGGCAAACTGCATGCGATCTTATTGAAAATTGAAGGGGACCCTTGAAATTCCTTAACTTAAACTTGCCACGTTTTTATGTACTTACAATCGAAGAAATATTTCTCATGATTATTGTACTTTTATGAGTTTTTTCGATTTTTAAAACGATATTTTCGAGATATTTAGCTCGCGACCGGGCAAACGGCTACCCCGATCTTGATGAAACTTTATGAAAACGTATGTAATCACAGGATTTAATTTTTTAAATTTAATTTTGGTGACAGTTGAAGAAATATTTCTCATAGAAATCGTGCTTTTACAATTTGTTTCGATTTTTAATACAATATTTTCGTGATTTTCGGGTACTAGGTAAGGGGAGGAAAGGGAATGTTTCCGGGTGCTCTACATAGGACTCGCTCACTCGTCTAACAACGACTTTTGCGTTTTTCTAGTGTGTAAACAGTGACTATGGAGCCGTCCTAGAAACGATGCACATAATGAATTCCAAGGTTGCTCAGAATTTAGGTTGTTGATTTTGGCGCCGCCTCCGTGTAGAATCGTGTCCAGCTTGTTTGGTCGGTGTTTCCTATTTAAAATACCGGACCTTAGTTAGCCATTGTTCGTTCGTCGATGGTGTCGTTCTGGTTTAAATTTAATGTGCATCAATTTAGGCTCTAAATTTAAAGTATTCACTGGACCTTGCCCAAAAGCATCAAACAGTCTTGCTTTTAACAAATGCATGTTATTGTTGCGTTTGTTTTTATTGACAGGTCTGGTTATGATTTTGTTTCTCTGGTTTATTTCTCGATGTTATCGCTACAGTCTAGTGTAAACTGGTTTTAAGATGACGTCCTCAAGCTGTAACATCCATAGTCTCCCTCGAGAGGTCCTCCTCGAAGTGTTTTCATACCTCAGCCCCACGTTTCTGTGCGAGACAGTATCTAAGGTATGTATGGATTGGGAGGATGCATGTAAAGACCCGTTGCTTTACAAGACGCTCGAGCTCAAAGGAGGCGAGGTCAGCACCGAGACGGCCATCAAGCTCCTCAGGCGGGCGCCGTTTCTTAAGGAACTCAGACTAGTTAACCAGAAAGACATGAACAAAATCTTAGAGCAGGTCTGGCAATACAATCACCAAATGCGTGTCCTCGATTTGGATAGGTCTGACTCAGACTGTAAACCTATCTGTATAAAGTTGTCGATTATGAAGGAGATAACACAAAACTGTAGTAATCTACACACTTTGAAACTTAAAGGTTATTATGTGTGTGAAGATGGAGAGATGTTTTATAAATCACTTGTTAGTCTCCCCCATTTGAGAACTCTCCATTTAATAAACGGCAGAAAGCACAGCTACCGAGCAGTGTCGCACCTTGTCAACAGCAGCCTGGATCTCGAGGACCTTCAGATATACGATGAATCATTGCTGTTTTCTGGTTTTCATCGTGCGTGTCTATCCGACAAGGAGATCATAACTTTGTGCGAGCGGTTCTCTAAGACCCTACGCTGCCTAGCTTTACAATATGGCGCCTGGTCTGTAGATGCTTTCAACGCGCTGCAGAAGTGTGACCACCTGGAAGAGTTGTCCATCCTCGACCCGGAGAGTGTGTCCAGTGAGGGTTTGCTCGTCATCGGGTCGATGCCCAACCTGCGCCGTCTGCAATTCATAGAAGAAGACTGGATGGTCGATGCGAATACCTGGATCCGGTTGTTTGCATCTGGCACCTGGACGAATCTCGTGTCGCTCAAGTTGATTAAATGCGAAGTCACAGACCCGGTGGCAAAGGCAATCGGCTTGCACCTCAAGAACCTGAAGATTATTTCGATATCAGCATGTTATTCAGATATTGACTTTAAGGTGTTTACAACCATAATCACGGACTGCCACCAACTTCAAGAGCTGCTTCTTTACGACCCGTATGGTGATAGTGATACTAAGGCAATTCTTCTGATCCCAGAATATCTTCCTCGTCTTAAGAAATTGATCATCTTCCAATATAGTCCCATTGTTTATTGTGAGTCTATATCTCAAATAAAGCAACTAATGCCTAAACTAAAGATAGAATCCCGTAGGTGGACCTAGAAATCACATTCTTGTAGGCTTACTCTTAGAAGTTGGGTCATGAAACATAAGTTGACTCAGATGCCATAATGATTTAGTAGCTTGACGAGAGCAACAAATAAATAAGTAAACTTATTATCATGGCAATCTCTGAAACTTGTAGCCTATTAACATTCCCTTCAAATAAACTTCATAATGATTGTATCAGTTAAATGACTTTGTACACAAATAAAGTTTTTTATTAAGATTATTTAGGCAACTTAATTTTGTCTTTAAATTCACATAATTTTGAGTAATTATATTTGGAATAATTGAACTTCATAGGTCTAGTCATTAATCATATGATAGTTAAGTAAAATTCATTGTATTCTGCCATACACAAATGTTTCAAATTGGAATGTGATATTTGATTGGTGGAGGTGCCGGGTACTCAGTAGGGCCTACGTTATTTTTTTTATAACAAATACAGTTTAACTAATCTCCGCGCTCAAGGTTTCTAAAAATTCCGCTAGGACATTGAGTAAACCTTCAAATCTTCATACAACTTCGTACAGGCTATATTTGCCATATAGTATTGTATGTATTTCAAAACATGTTCTATAATTTTCCAGATATATAATAATAATAATAATAATAATAATAATAATAATAATAATAATAATAATAATAATAATAATAATAATAATAATAATAATAATAATAATTAAAAAAAACGAACGTTGTTTGAACCTGTTGTCTCCCACATTCCAGGTTTAACGACGCCATAGCCAACTAGAGTAGGAAAACGCCTAAGTCGTTGTTAGAAGAGGGAGGAAACACCCATGCTGGAGAAGGAGAAAAGGGAACGTTGCAGTGTTCTCAACACATGTCTCGCTCAATCGTCTAACAACGATTTTAGAGTTTTCCTAGTAAATTGAATTTATCATGAGAATGGCAGAAAGGAGCATAGCTCTAAACATACTTGGTGACTGCCAACCTTATAGGCCTATCAATAAAGTTTAAAAAAATTACAACATGTTTCAATAAAATATATCGTGGCTCGTTGGTCTTGTGGTTAGCGTCTCGGCATCCTATGCAGAAGGTCTAGTGTTCGAGTCCCACTATAGGCCGAAGTTTTTTAACTTCTGATTTGGACTTAAGTCCATCAGTTCTTATGTTACGAAGTTGTAAACGGTGACTTTGGAACCGTCCTAGCAACGAGGCACATAATAAATTAAAATTTGTTCTCACACAAGCTAAATTCGGAACAAAAACGCCCAAACAGATACATAATACTACTAGGGAAGCGCCAAAGTCGTTGTTGAACGAGTGAGTGAGCCATGTGTTGAGTCCCCGGACCCGGTAACGTTCCCTTTCTTCCTCCTACCTAAGGCCTCCCTAGCCTATCATAGGCTAGAGTGGCGCATTATGGCCTTACAGTTACAGTGCCCTTATACCAACTAAACTCAAAACCCTATTAATTATACATATATAATTATTATCATCAAACTTAAATGCAAATGTTCCCGGGTACTCAACACATGACTCACTCACTCGTCTATCAAAGACTTTGACATTTTCCTAGTAGGCCTATAATCATTGCACAAACATTTGTGGTCACATACCCGTTTTGAACTAAATGGAACGACTCCTAGACTTAGTATAGATACTGCCTCCAGCGTCAATGTAGGCTTATGAAAAATTAAAGACAATTTAGGTCTATAGACGAACAGAGAAAATGGATTTTAGTTTATTTGGTTTCAGGGCGCGTCAACCGTTCGGTTATAATGCGCCTCTTTAACCTAAAGGATATAGGTAGGAAAATCCTATGCTCGACAGAACCAGCCACGGGTATATAGGTGAAAGAAAAGGGGGGTTCTCACGTCGTCATCGTCATCGTCTTTGGCATCGTTCGTGTTACCATGGTCGTCGTCGTCGTCGTCAAGGAGGTAGTCAGGGAAGGGGTAGAGGTCCCCGACGACGACTGCCACAGGACGCATCTTTTCAGGGAGTAATATATTGGCCTACTTCTCTTTTATTATACTTACCAGCCGATGTTTGCGAGATGGACTTTTCCTCGTCTCTTTCCTCGTCTTTTACGATTAGCAGAGCCATGCTCTGTGCCAAATGCACGACCATACGGCTGAGGCCTACGTAAAGCGTACACATATCTAGAATCCATGGCGTAAGGTAAGAATAAAGTAGGTGGTCAAGACTACGATCCTAATTATACCTTTATACGGCGTAATACTGCGTAGGCCTATATCCTGCGGTATTGCACTGTTTCTTGTGGATTGTCATCATTATTTAGTTGATAAATCTAAACAAGAATAATGACATTTCTCTTAGAGAATGACATATTGACATCAAAAACAAATAAAAAGACACCGACTTGGAGATATTTAAACTGATGCGACTATCTAAATTGTTTTTATATCGCAGACTGTGTCCTATTTTACAAATGGAAAATATAAACAAATGCTATCGATATTTAAAAAAACATTTTTATTTATTGTAGGTTTAAATCGCAATGGATCTAGCTGATTTTGTTAACAGTTCTCAGTAAACTTGTACCGGGATGTCTGTTTAAAATTCCAGCGCAATCTGTTCAGCGATTCAGCTGATTGTCAATTGTACACACACGCAGACTAACAGAATGAGAGCCGTTTGAGTTGAATGGAGATCACTTCGTTCGCTGCGCTCACTCGTTTAATAATAAACTTCAGTAAGTATTTCTCGAGTTAGTCCCGCGCAAGCGTTCACTTTATCTGTGATGACGACTTTTGACGGTTTATTGACCAAAGACATTAAAACCTATGAGCTTTAACATCCCAAATGCTTGAATTCAAGTAGTCAACCTGGAGGCTAAATTGCTTTTTGAGAGAGTGGGGAACAATAAACGTGTACTCAAACCTTTGGTTTACTTCAGTTTATCGTTGTAGATTTGATCTCTTTTTATTAATCCCCTCAAGCTCCTAATAAATTCCCGCTTTCTGTTTTTACATTGCCCCGCGAAATAAAAACCTCTTCAATATCGCTCGTTATGCTCCCGTTATGTGTTCTTTTCATTCGGTCTTAAGAAGAATGAAATCTGAGATCTGGGGGTGGTAAGTCACTAACGCACAGAAATGGGAACATTTATGGGTTCTTATCCTTCCAAGTATTGCTGTTTCTAAATTGGGTATAACAATCATAATTTTATGCAAATACAAAGATTTCTTCATATTCTTCCAACTCATGGTACCTTTTCATGCGCATGCGTTTTTGGTAATTTCAGATCGCTTGGCTGACTGATGACACCACAGATGTTTAAAATTTTGGACAGTTTTCACGAAAGCGGTAATGTAATTAATTGATTTTCACGATTTTGTATTTTGTTGAAAAGTCCAAAATTCACCATATCCATGAATTATATTTTGTTGATTCTCACAAAATATTAATAATCTACGGTTGTAGGGCTGTCCATGTGTATGCTTAAATAATGACAACTATACAAAGATAAAGCTCGGTTGCTACCTAGCAGAACGAATATCTATATGTTGCCAACTGCTAAATGACTGAGTCCTATTCCCTCTTACCAAATTTGTCTTGTTCTTATGGTAATGCATAGATTTTTTAATGTTTAAACTATGTTTAAACTTTGTTTGTAACGAAAATAATTATTTTGTGTGTGTAAAATTTGTACTCGATTCATGTATAATAGGCCTATGCACATTAGGTGTTGATTGTATTTAGTCACGTATTTCTAAATTTAACTTGTTATTTATGAGGAAATGATAACGAAATACATCGCAACTACTAAATTATTTCTAGAGAACTCAAGGCTAGTGGTCGAGATATCTTGTGTGAGAGATGGGGGGGGGGGGGGGGTCGGTTTGATTTACGACTCTGTCCACTTGTCTCTGTATTTGTCCATGATGCGTCTCATCCAAAAGCTGCGTCCTGGGATTTAGTATGAGATGGACACTCCCTCAAAACAACACTCATTCCCTAGTGGTCACGAGCTTCTTTTGTGGGGCTCGTTGGTCTTGTGGTTAGCTTTTCTGCTTCATGTACTAGGATTACATATACTTATCTGTAAGTTACCTTAGGCTATTCACCTTCTCCTCCGGGAGTCAAACATGTACAATGTGCCTGTCAAGATGAATAAAGTTATCTATCTATCTATCTATCCAATGCAGAAGGTCTAGGATTTGATGCCCGCTATATAGGCAGAAGTTCTTTAACTTTTGATTTGGACTTAAGTCCATCAGTTCTTGAGTTAGGAATTAGTAAACGGTGATTTTAGAGCCGTCCTAGCAACGAGGCATATACTAAATTCAAAGTTGTTCTGAATCGGGCATGTTGATTCTGGTGTTGATCCGCGGGTGTTCGCACTGTCCATACCACTAATTGCTATATTTTCTATGACAAAAATCGATTTTTGGTTGGTTATCGCTCCCTCGTCGATTGCGTCGGATAGCCTACAGGATTGTCTTGATCGTTTTGGTTTACTGTCCTCCACTGAAAATCAGTTATATAACTTAGTGGGTGTTCCCTAAATACGAATGTATTTATTTTTTATTCATTTAAATAAAATACAAACATTTTCGATAAGTAGACTAAGGAGAAAGATGATATTTTTTTTACCAAGCACAATTTATATTACGACCTTCCCGATGACGACAATAAGAACACAAACGATGACAAAGACGATGACGCCCCTCTGCCCGTGGCCTGTTCTTACCAGCAAGAATCATTCTGCCGCATTCGCTATAAGCTAGAGTGGCGAATTATGACTTAACAGTAGACGTGCTCTTAATCCAAATAAACTATAAAAACTGAAAATATATTAACACGTATACAATACAAAACACACCAAAAGCGATTCTTCCATTTGATTTGGTGTATCTGCTTAGTTTGTGGTTAAATTTGTTGATAAGAAACAATTTAATGTTAGATTTATATCTGCAGTATTGCCAGTGTGGAATCTGAACAACTTGCTAGGATACTCTTCGCGTGTCTCTAGTCGTACTAGACTTGAGCAGTTGAGAGATAATTCCAGCGAAAAAAATTCGTCAGGTTGACAACGCTCCTGAGGTTGAACTTTAGAACATAGTGAACCACATACTCTCTGAAGGTTAAACAATAATTCTAAGTATTATCACTAATGATAACCTTTTCAATTTTACTGCAACGAATGATCTGGGTTCAAATCAAAGTCTAGGTTCGTTTAGTTCTAGGATGTGGCTCGAGAAAGATGATTGTGAACTAGTGTCGGTGATACCGCAATGCACTATGCGGGATGTGCAGTCTACTTCTATCCTGTGATAAACGACTACATATACGGTCTCTTGATAAAATGATCTGGTCCGAGGTCAAATTGGAATTTCCATTCGAGGGGATGGTCTGAATTCCCCAACGCGTCGTGGCGCTCCTGTCCAGCGACTGGGGGGGGGGGGGGGGTTGAAATAGTTTGGATGGTAATCGGGAAGTTGGAGCACGAGAAAATATTTGGTCACTGATGCGTACGGAATAAAACGTATTCAATAAGTACCACATCGCTACAGATATTAGATTATTGGTGGTGTGACCACTCGGAATAATAATTAAACATATTTTGTGCATGAATGTTCGATATGGGAACATACAAGTTTCTTCCTGTGAGGTAAGTTATCTAACTAGGGTGTCGGAGTTAGTAAACATTAGAAACCCTATTCTGCACATATGAGATATCTTACGGGGGATCATTTCAGTCAGAATTGCTGGCGTCAAGTATAGCATCGACGACTTCCCTCATCATAGTCAGCCAGTGTTGTAAAAGTTACTTTTCTATAGTAATTCAAATAAAGTTACAGTTACTTGATTGTGAAAGAAATTAAATTACAGTTACAGCTACATTACAAAAGTTCAGTAACAGTTACATTAAAATAAAAGTAATTTATGTAGTAATTCAATTACTAAAAAATAACTTGTTACTTCCACTCACTGTTATTTGGAGTGTTGAGCTTACTTAAGATGAATAAACGACAAACTAAGCAAACAAGGTTAAACATTGCTACTACTTATTTAATAGTCTTTAGAATATGCTCGATAATTCGTAATAGCTACACGTACTTTAATTAAAAATAGCATTTTTTGTTAAATATTTTAGCATTTTTAAAAACAATTTTGAACAAAATTATTATTTTGTAACATCCATTTATTCTTTCAACCAACACCGTAAATGTGTGTTTCCTGCACTTCCCTTATGGGAAATTTGCTTTATAAGAAAATTTAAACATTTCATTTATCCTCGTAATAGATTAAAAACAAAATGATAAAGAAAATCAAATGGTTATGGAAATACAAAATATTTAGTGTAAGCATTTTGTAGCACTTAAAAAATGCATGTATACCAATAAGTATCAATAACATAGAAAGCTTAATTTTCGTACCTTTTGTAACAGATGTATAACATGTTAAATATACAACACATATTTTTGCATTGCAATATACGGATTTACAATACTTACTTTAAAGAAAATAAAACTGATTAAATTTATCTTGTAGAAAGTATACCCTAGTTTCTCCTATCGTGCGAGTTCGTCCGTATCGTGCGAATCAGCCCTAAGGTAACCAGTATACGCACCACACGTTGTCTATGTCCGAGCCGAGCATTGATTATGGTCCTGTTGTGTCGTAGACGCGTAGCTCGCAGGCTCTCGTGCCAACCATAGAGCAGGCCTACCAACGTCACAAGCTGGAGGCACTGAACAACTGCTTCAATATCACTCATGCTAGTTTGCGACTTTAAGTGTAATAAATATAAACAAAAACGTATGTCAGTTTCAAATACATATGTTTTCATGTCATTATTATGGTCACATATTATGTTGGCAACATATTATGGTGGGGTACTGCTCAGAACGTTGGTGCTATAATAAAATGTATTTCCTTAATACCGCGAAATTATGACACATTATATCCGGCAAAACCAACGAACCAACTAACAATAATATGAATACGTGGGGTTTTGTAAGAGTAAGCCTTCTTTGAGTTCTTAGTTCTTGATTGATAGCATTGAAGAATTGGCCCAGAGCATGGCTCTGCTAATCGTAGAAGGCGATTCAAGAGAAAAAGTCCACCTCGCAAACATCAGCTAGTTTGAAGGGTAGTATTTTACTCCCCGAAACTAGAGGCGAGCTCTGGCAATCGTCGTCGGGGACCTTGCCCCCTTCCCTTGACGACCCCCCGGCGACGATGACAATGACACAACGAACGATGACAAAGACGATGACGACCGCGACGTGAGAAACCCCCTTCCTCCCCTTACCCGTGGCTGGTTCTGACCAGCATGGGCCCCTCCTCCCCACCCCCCTTAGGCTAGAGTGGTGCATAATGACCTAACGGTTGACGCGTCCTTAATCCAAATAAACCAAAACCAAAAAAAGACGTAAAGAATACCTCAACAGGAGAACGAACTCTGAACTTGCGAATATGTATGATCTATAATCAGTTGATAGGTATCGGTGCCGTTTGTTGAAAGTGGTAATTGTGAGTATACACCAAAGAAACCTTGGACAGCCCTGCAATAGTTGATTTTCAAAATTTTGTCTTAGTCAGAAAAAAGTCACGAATATAGCCATTTTTTTATTATCTTTGTGGTTGGCAATAAATACACCACGGCTTCAGCTAGATGTGTGTTTGTTTTCATAAAGCCTTGAGGGATTGTATTTGTTACACGTTATATTGGCTTAAAACTGTAATTGATGCGTGATAACTGTATTAATTTTAACGTTCGGAGAAAAATTTACAAGTAAAATTATGAATTGTGCGTTTGTTTTGAAGGATGGTTTATTTCAACTGGAACATTGGAAGAGAAGGAAGGCCACACGATTTGATTTGCAGCTCCAAAATGGGATCACATTTAGCAGATGGGGACCAAATGGGTGGTAGTACTTTATAATTTGCATGCACACTAAAGTATGACATTACTTTTTAATAAATTGTCAAAATAATTATTAGACGCCAAATGTCGTTGATGAACAAGCGATCGAGCCTTGTTTCATTCTGCATTGAAATTGATTAAATTTTGTTTATTTGGATTAAGGACGCGTCAACCGTTACGTCATAATGCACCACTCTTACCTGGGGGGGGGGGGGCCCATGCTGGTTTGAACCAGCCACGGGGAAGGGGAGGAAAGGGGGTTCTCACGTCGCGGTCGTCGTTGTGTTCGTCATCGTTCGTGGTGTCATTGTCATCATCGTCGTCGAGGGGTCGTCAAGAGAAGGGGGCAAGGTCCCCGACGACGATTGCCAGAGCTCGCCTCTATTTTCGGGGAGTAAAATACAATCCTTTATACTAGCTGATGTTTGCGAGGTGGACTTTTTCTCTTGAATCGCCATTTACGATTATCAGAGCCATGCTCTGGGCCAATTCTACCCCGGGCCCAGACGGGGTGTGAAATTAACTTTTAAATTGAGAGTCTCATCGGGATGCAGTTAAAAGTCGTGATCGTGATCTTTCTGATCGGAACTTTTTATTTGATTATATTGATATTTTTATTCCGGGTCGCCCCACCCACGACCACTTTTGCATGTCAATTATGCTTGCATAATATGCAAAACTGGTTTAACTTCAGTTGTGCATGCACAAGGAGAAAATGGCGTCTACCAAACAGCTGGTTTTGCAAAAAGTGAGGTTATGTTTCAACTTCACAAACCACACAGCTTGTACCGTGCTTCTTGATTATCAAAATAAAGACTTGCAATTGGTACCTAACGAACTTGCACAGTTATCTTGGCCTCTTTTCATACATGTACTAACTTACTGTCCATTTTGCTAGTACATGAGCTCAGATTTCTAAGCAGTGTCTGATATCTTTCAAGTCACCATTTTGGCATGTTTAAATCTCAAAACACAGCAGTAATAACAACAACAACAACAATTTGGCTTGAGTAAGCCGAGCTTCACATGCAAACTAAGAATGTGTGGGGGGCTTTACATCTTTAGTAAAGGTCTTTCTTTATACGCACATAATAAAAATTAATAATTGCTTGCAACTTTTTTATTTATCATACACTACACTAAAAGGGCACAGATAACCCTTACCAATAAACCAGTCAAGACTTTGGTTTCATAACCATACTAGAATTTTACAGAACGCATGTGAATTACGACCATTGTTTTTCCGTTACTTTCGTCAAGAGACATGTTCAATTTAACAATCAATCAGGCCTAGGATATTAGTAACGCTATACAATGACAACTCGACATGTAGGCCTACTTCCACCTGGGCCATCCAAGAAGTTATAGGGGTCCTCTTCGTGTACATCAAGAGATCTGGGTTGCGAAAAGTTATCTCGAATAACAAGTCCTGGCATCTTTTTCTTGAGTGGATTCTGCCAATCGATGTCATCTAATAGGTCGTCACAACTCACGTCAAGTTCCTTCAGTCCCGGTAAATACTTCGGTATCAACATGATCGTCGGCACAATGTCATCATCCCCTCCACATGTAATCTCAAGTCTTTTCAGTTTGTTGCATCCCTTTATGACGGCTGACAACCCTTTGCTTGTAGGATGCCTGAATCTCCAATATAACGCCGGCTGGATGTACAACTCTGTAAGGTTCTTCATGTTGGCACCTATGGCCACAGACAATTCGTCATCGAAATCACAACCTTGAAGGTTGAGTGATGTCAGGTCTCTCAAAGAATCGTTGGAATCAGTTAGGCCTAAAATCCAAGCTCTCCTGTTCTCCAAATAACAGGATCGAAAGCAGAGACGACGAAGACTTGACATGTTGGAGATTGTGCGTAGGAATTCCCTACTACTTTGGTGTTTCCGGAATGACAGATTTGTAATGGTCAAGTCCTCTAGATGTTGACACTGGCTGATGGCAATTACACCATCCAGACTCCAGGGAATAATACCCAGAGACAACACACGCAGAGTCCCACTTACTTGTTCGACCATTGATACAAGCGCTGCATTTTCTGAATTTATACCGGACGAAAATTTAACGTACAGCAACTTGTATGCAGTAGTTAGAAAGATAGGATAACGAATCAGCAGTGCGATTCTGTAAAATAGTCGCTATGATAGCGATAGCGATCACGGTTGATATAAAATATCAATCGTTATAAATTATCGTTATCGACCTGATTCTGTAAAATAGTCGCTACGGCCGCCATTTATCGTATCTTGATAGCATAGCATAGCGACTCCTTTTTCATTCTCGTTATCATAGCGATCGCTATCATTTTTACAGAATCAGTCGACACGCAAAATTGTCGCTAAAGTGCCGGATAACGATCGTTATCTTCCATAACGATTTTACAGAATCAGACCGCAGGTGGCATGGCATTCAGCGTGACTTTTCTCAAATGAGCTAACATTATGATGACTTCTTTATAAAACAGTTTGTCAAACATAATCACGTGTGTTTTATTACGTTTTGCCATATTGCCAATCTCTAACACTCTCTTTACGGTTTTCTTTATGTACTCCTCTGTAAAGTAGTGGGACTCTAAATATTGTGCGTTGTTGAGGGTATCGAAGATATTGTTAGTGTTCCTCGACCAATGTAGAACACTAGGCAGGCGATATAACTGGGGATCCCAGTGCAAACGCTCCCACTGTGTACAGACCTTAGCCACTGTATTGCACAGTTCTCCGAGAGTCAGGTGAGAGAAGATCTGAAGCAGTACCTCCTCGGGTAGCGACTGGATGCTGGCGGATGGAAACATTTGTTGTTCGTTCCTGGAGAGTCTTAATTCTGAGTCAATATTTCATCGAGATCGGATTGAAATGTTATTCAATTGTAAAAATACTTCTGAAACGAAATATAATTGCGAAACAGCTGTTCGTATTGTGATTTCAACACACCTTCAATGACAATCTGATTCTTTTATTTTTGTTTTATTCCACTGCCCCTCAGGTTGAAGAAACTATTTTAGCGATGCAGTACCAGTATCCAAGGTGTTCTGAATCTCTAGACGGCACAAGTTTTGAGGTTACCCGAAAGTCTATGTAGAATCTAAGTAGACCTTGCCATACCCCAAGATTCTCTAGCTAAAAGTGTACCTCTAAATAATTATGTGACTTGTTCGTGCCTTAAGCTTATCCCTGATTTCAATTTAGAAAGGTGAAGTGTTCACATTTCGGTTTAGGCAGAAATCTTTTTGTTGTAAAAATATATCAAATTAATATGAAATTAGAACACACCATTAGCAACATTGTAAATGATGGCATATATTGGTCCCATATTCTCCTTGTCGATGCTGGTGTCCTACGCGGTTGAATAATAGCTGACCAGAGGATTGCTGGTTGGCTATAGTTCACTATTCAATTAAGTAATCAATTTATCTTCCGCCTCACTTATGTGGTACAATATATGACAATTACTTATCAACATCAATAAATACTCTTTTTCACTTGTACTCTTTAGATTGAAGTTGAAATCCATTTTCCTTAATATAAAGTTTACTAACCGTAAGTGAATTTCTTGATTGTTTTTTTCAAACGAAGGAGCGCAGCGACTGAAGTCTATAATTCGACTCAAACGGCACTAGACCTGTTTCTTTCTTTGACTTAGCTCCAGAACGGCAGAACGGCTAAACTAAACAGATTGAGCTGACATTTTAAACAGACATCCGGTACAAGTATTTAGCGTGCAAAATCCGTTGCGATTTAAACCTACAAGACATATTAAATTCGAAATCTAGAAAACTGAAATGTGAAGGATGTAATTAAACGACAATGGTTTGTTCTTTAAAAAATATTTTCATGAAATCATTTTTAGAATGTCAGGCGTAGGGTGACTAAGGTGTGTCGAATCTTGCACGCTGAAGGTTCCCAAAACATTCCGCTGGGAAATTAAGTAAACCTTGCAATCCTTACACGTATATCGTACTGGTTATATTTGTCATAGTACTGTATGTAAATGCAATTCAAAACATTTTCTATATTTTTTAAAATATAATCCACAGATTAAAAAACTCTAACCCGACAGTTGCTAGAACCCGGGCCTCCCATATTCTGGGTATACAGGCGCTTATACTCAACTACATACTAGGAAAACGCCAAAGTCGTTGCTTGACGAGTGAGCGAGTCATGTGTTGAGTACCCGGGAACATTTCCTTTTTTTGAACGATAGGGTTTTGAGTTTAGTTGCTATAAAGGGCGCGTCAACTGTAAGGCTATAATGCGCCACTTTAGCCTATGATAAGGCTAGAGAGGCCTTAGATAGGGGGAAGACAGGGAATGTTAACGGGTACTAAACACATGACTCGCTCACTCGTCTTACAACGACTTTGCGTTTTCCTAGTATATATATTTCTTTATTTTTTCGTCTCACTTCAAAATAATCGTCACTTTTTCTTCACTTGATTCACAAACTTACTAAAAATACAAAATATTATTGTCAAGGTTGAAAAATTGTAACTAGTGTTACATTTGTGTTACTATTGTTATTTTAATCGTTATATGTCATTCATGTTTCATTTGAATATGTCCCTTGGCTTGGTAATAAATAAACATCTTTTACTATCTCACGAATTACAAATCAAGAACTAAGGTAAACATGAGTTGACAAAGGTCACCCCTTGAATTAACTATCAGCAATGACTGAGCGGATTAGTCGAACACTTCAGAACACTTGACCTTTGTCAACGTCAGGAGATTACCGGTCTGGAAACGTATTTAGGTATTATTCATTAATGAGCCCACTTCAATCCACTCTATTTGCCATGGCGTACTTAATTAAAGCATATTCTGCTGCTACGAGGCGGCGATATTCTACCAAGCCGATGAACGCTAGCATCGACAGGTATTTCAATTATGAAGCCATCTATTAGGCTCTAGGTTTGGATCAATTTATAACAAGTTTAATCTAAATTGTATATATTATGAACTTGAATAATGTTCGAAGAGGATTGTGTACGAATTGATTGATATAATTAATTTGGGAGATTAAAATGTGTTAAGGAAACATTGAATCGGTAATAACCAATACTGTGTTTAATCTTGAAGCTTAATTAAATTCACTTTAGTTTCTTTCACACGCCGCATCTAGGAGAAAGGTACAAACAAAAAGTATGCTGCTTGTCGAAATTACTGAAAGGGGTAAAAAGTCTTTGTACGAAATTTTTACAGTACAGTACCTACACTAGGAAAACGCTTAAGTCCCGCCGCGTTGTTGGATGAGCGTAATTGGTGCATTGAGCTGCCATGTGTTATGCGGATTTTCTGTTGTTCTGTGAAAAAATCAATACTTAGTTGAAGATTTTTTTTGATTAAATTAAATTAAATTAAAAATTAACTTTTTTTTTTTATTTTTTTAATTAATCGTAATTTTAAAAAAGGAAAAAATCGTAATATTGAAATTTTCATAAGAAATAATTATTCGATTGCGCACAAATTTTACACGAATATATTAATTTATAAAATAAAGGTACTGTGAAAAAATCATTACAATCGGATAAAGCATGTAGGTGTTATAAGTCGAAGGATTTTTTTAAAATCGAAAAAAATCGTAAAATTGCGATTTTCATGAGAAATAATTTTTCGATTACGCTCAAAAACGCAGCAGTTCTTAGTTCAAAGATTTCGAAGGTCTCCAGAAAATTTCATTGCAATTGGAGTATCGGTTTAGCCGGAATCGTGTTAACAGGCACACAAAAATACAAACAGAAAAAAAGGAAAAAAAGAAAAACATTCCGGATTTTTTTCTCCAGTGTAGTGAAATGGAATCTTCGCTTCGCTCGCTACGCTCATCCAAAAATTACAAAACGTGTAAAAAAATATTATTGAACTTGGTTAAAATTTTCTTATAAGGCGTAGGTTAATTTTAAAACTGCGTTTTCGAAAACCTAAAAATCAACAAAATAAATATAACCAAAATGGAAGTTTTTCTTCTGCACTCGCCGTTCTGCTGTGACCCGGCACCTCCACCAAAACAATGCAAAAATTAAAAATCATATATAATGAATTTTTCTGTTTTTATGGTACAATTTGAAAATTGTATATTTTTAGTACAAAATTACTTCATTTGTAATCAGATTCCACATGAATTTTTAAAAATGTAACGATTTTCGTTGACTGCTTTCTTATCATATATGTAAAGTTAATTTTATATTTACGTACCATACAACATTTGCAATTATTATTTAACAGTTTGAAGGAGTATGCAGGCTATAAAGGGCGGTCCGAACGGATGTCAGGGTTTTAGCATAACACTGTCAGGATATCATATTATAAATTGTTTGAATTATCGTTATACTGGGTTGTTATAGTGCTGATGAATTTGATTCTACATTCTGAAACACATTTACGACAAGGGAATTTGTGAGAAGGCCTTCGGCAGCAACGATCTTTTTCATGTTTTATCTGCGGGTCATGATTTAAAAATGGCTAATAATAATGAGCTAGAAATGAAAATCTATAGCAAACCAATTTCCCGGGAACGAATTTAAATAAAAAAACGATCTTTCTTGATAACATTAAGACATAAATTGCCTTGGGTCTAGAACACTGAACCGACAATTATTTTTGCTCCAGTGAATTCTTTGAAGAGTGAGTGAAGATAATACAACCATCTCTCGTCCATAATGGGTATTCACGGTGAAAAGCATTATTGCATACCAAAAACAAGCTATACAAACAATAAAATAAAATAAAATATTTTAAAATAAAATAAAATAAAGTAAATTATAAGTGAATTACTCTGAAATGAAATAAAGGCTTTTGAATGCCCTACGTATTATGAAGCAGATGCTCTTTTTTTCAATCTAGCATTCGTTTTTATAGTGTAACATGGTCAAATGTTGTAAATGAGAATGGAAATATTAATAAAATAAAACGATTGAAATAAAAATACAAAATCAAATTTGTTTCAGTTGTCAGCATCAAATCTAATTAAGTATGTCATTCAATTTAAACCTACCCACAAGTCATATCAATTGTCAAAATAAAGGGCAATTTTTTTAAATTTTTTTATTTTATTTATTTATTTAACGTCTATCCTATTCAGTTATAAAAACTGATTTACAAAGGAGGACAACTAAATAAATCTTATTACATAGATGCAGAAACAAAAATAACTTACATTTTCGTAAATATTTGAAATAGTAGCATTACAACAACAATGCATTTAAACACAACAATTTTGGTAACAAATAAAAAAATATATTATATGCATTTAATGAATGAATCAAATATAAAAAAGGGTGTAGAATGAAAAGAAAAGAAAAGAAAGGGGAAAAAAATATATTAATTTGTATCAGTGTCATTGATATCCGTTTTATGGCATACATAAAAACACTATCAACAAATTCACCACTCAATGAAGAAACAAAAAAGTTCCATGTAAAATATATTTTGACATCTTCTATTACAACCCAATTGACATAATTTCCTCTTCAGTGCTTCTTGGAGGACTGTTCGGCCAAACGATTTCACTTTAAAAGCGTCGTTATAAAAATAAGAAAATTCTCACTTCGGTTCGTTTACTTTCACATCTAAGTAAGTGGCCTTTGTTTGAAATTTATAGTGCGTACATAATTGCCAATTAAATTCACGACTTTCAATTCATTGGACACAATTTTACGAACCAGTTACTTCTTTGTTTTCATTGAAAATATAACATTTTTGTTTCTTTAAGAGAGTGTGTTTTGAATTCACGTTTTGTTATAATGTTGAATATGTACAGACGCAGACCTTACTTCAGTTTATGCAAACAAAAATACAAAAACATACAGGAACTTGTGGATTTATTTAAAAAACAATTAAACGGCACTTGTAAACATAAGACCATGATCAAAAAGATTTGTTCATTAACTTCCATTTACTTAAGTTAAATTTTGATTTTTAGACTAGTATTGAAGAAATAATAGTTTGGCATCCAAATATGAATGTTATGTTAATAAATTAAGCCTGTGTGGCAGAAATACGGATTGTGTTTCTATTAACATAGTAACAGCTTGATCTATGATTACTGTACATTTTGTTAGCTCTAAATAAAAAAATAAAAAAAATAACCAATCACCAGTCATTTCAGCAAACAAAAGTGTATCTTGATTGTGTGTTGGTTTATTCATGTCTCAAAAGTTTTATTTTAATTTCTCAGTGTGTTGTACAGAAATGTGTTTTTTTTTAACCAGCAGACCCAATGAACACGAAAATGAAAATAAAATTAGCGTTTCATTTGTTAATTTTTTTATTTATTATTTAAAGTCTATTCTAATCAGTTAAACACCTTGTATCCTCAATGGAAATAGCCGCGTTTTTTTTTTGGGTTAATATAAAGTTGTTTATAATCATAATACATAATACCTCACCGTTGAGAGCTCAATTATTTTATTTTCTAGCTGTTTTTTAATAATTTTATTGACAGTTTATTTTCAAACTAGTGAAGTTGATTATTAACCTACGGATTAAAAAAAAAATTCAGATCATGTTTTGTTACACAACATTACCTTCTATATCTAGCACATGTATTCTGTTTTGTATAATTTTGTATAGTGTATCTTTTTATTAATTGCAGACTAATTCTTATAATTTAATAAAAAAATATGAATTTATAATCAATTTGAGTAAACATATGAGATTGTGATTTTACATATTCATAAACACAAATCGACATGAAAAATCCATGTTTAATATTAATTACTCTTTTTCTAATGAAGCAAGTTAAAACACACACGAGGAGTGGATAAAATGAAAACCAGCTACACATTGATAGAAAAATTGACACCACAAACGTGCGGTATTATTTTGTATATCATATTTCGGAGACATTGGTTAGTATCTGACCATATATGTTTAAGATTGTGAATAAGTTTATTAGCATGAAAAATAGCATTATTTACACTATTATATCCACTGTAAATACATGTACTAAAGAATTAGTAACTAAGTATTTTAATAAGGCTAAGAATCGTCGTCGTCCCCTTTTTACAGGGTCTGTCAGTTGGCAACCTGTTTCTTATTCCTAACCGCGTGGTCCTCTGCAGTTCAAGTGGTTTCGGCGTAATTAAACGTGACATTTATTTAACTTAGCTGTGTTTATATAGAGTAGGCTATTAGCACGTGATAACAGCACGAGCCCTTGTCATGTTTTCGGTATAATTAAGCGTACGCCTAGTAATATAATTTAATTAGTTTGATTACCTAATAAAGCTGACTTGAAATTGCTTTCACGTAGGAATGCGTCCAACTAAGAGTTCAGTCTCAAGTAAAAGAAATAAAAATACGACCTATCAACAATAGTTAAAGAGTGCAATAGCAGTGATTGGTTTCTAGAACTCTTCCTAAAGCCAGTTTTTATCAGTATGTTACAACACTTTGCACATATGTTATGGTCATGTATATACAGTCTCGTATGTAGGCAAAAAATAAATAAATCAACAACAAATCTATATAAATTAAATTAATTTTTAGGAATAAAGATTTTTGTAAAATCATCCGAATTATTAAATTTCGGAATTTATTTGTGCTGTAATGCGCAATAATGTTCAATTGATGAATATACAGGTATACAAGAGTGACGATATCCTTGATTGCCAATTACGCAAAATTGCATATCAATCGGATGACAAATGGAAGCAGGATAAGTTCCCAAAATGTTTCAAATAGGTATAGTTGACTCGCCAACGATGCTTACCATTATAATGGTATTGTCACTATGTTTTAAGGCTATATCAAATCTAAAAAGACGAACTTTGTTTTCTAAAGTCAATTCATCACCATGGAAGCGTACCTAGCCGAGGCAAGACATGTCCTAGGCCGTGGGGCTTAGCGCAACAATGCGTGTGTAACGACAACAAGGAAAAGCTCTTCGCGTGCTAATGAATGTCGGGGGATCCCTCGGTCACGTCCTCAGCGCAACTATAAGAGCCGTCCGCCACCACCTACCGCATGACGAGTCTAGACGCCCGGGGGAGATGTTTACCGGTGTGTTACGACAGAATTGCGTGCCGCGAGGAAAGAATAATTAGCGCTCTTCATGCGAAGTAGATTAGTTTTCAGTAGAACAAGAGGCGAGCATTGATCCGGCTGGCTTACGTCTGTGCTGCGGAGAGCACCCGGCGCATTCACTAGCTCACTACACTAGTACTAATGAAAATATGTTAAGCTTATTATAATACCTTATGACACGCTTAATGAAAACCGAACAAAACCCGTTATTCCACCAAAATAATAAAGTCTTGATCATTTTTTCTTTTTAAGTTAGAACAGTTTATTGTAACATATTCAAAACCTTTTAGTGGATACAATGTTTTATAAAGGCAATTGTTTGTTTTCGTAAAATATGATTTGTTTGTTAAAATAATCTATTGCGGAAATAGTTTTGTCATTTTCTAAACTTTGTATTTATTACATCATTAAATAGCTTTTATCCACTAAAAGGTTTTGAATACATATTAACGTATCATTATTTTAAAGTTGGCAAGAAGAATGTTCTGTAATAGATTAGGATTTGCTGCTAATATAACCCTTCTAAAAATTTTCATTTTATGTGAAGTCATACATTGTGAACTAATAATTAGAGAGAATGTACTTTATAAAGACATGATGAAAACTAGGCGCATTTAAAGAACGGACTAGAAGTGAACACTCTGTAAACTGAAGCCCTCAAATATGTTTACACCCCTTACCGCAAGTGAAGGTTTATAATTATTTAGTAATTCGTCGATTTATTTGTAACACTATGATGCTCCAGATCCTTGGTGAAATTTCCGAGCCCCCCTAGTAACCCTACTTTGCCGCCACTTATAGATGTGAAAATATTAATTAAAACGAAATCATTGTTCGACGTATTACATTAAGCCTGAATAATATAAACTATAAGGATGTCAATCAATTGTTCATTTATTTGTTATTAAATGTTTTTATTTATTTAACCAAGTTCTGAATTCCTATATAAACCATAAGTGATTAAAAACGTATTATGAACATTTGTAACAACCAACTACACTTAATTTCATTTTCACAAATTTGATTAAGCGAGCTCAAAAGAGCTAGGTAGCGTTGCGCAGTGGCTTAGCTTGCTTTGTAATGAATTGAACTAAATGAGTTTGAACTATTGTACAGAACAAAGGATAAATTCCATAATAGTCATAATGTGAGATGATGATTAGTGTTGTTTAATTAGGTTAACATAACTTTGATTCGATATTGTTAAATATTTCTATTTCGATATAAATTATGATCATTAATCGTGAGAGCGGTATTGTCAAGATATTAGTGTTATTATTGTTATATAGCAGATTTTTCTCATTTATGCAGTTCTCATGAATATGTTACCCACAGAGGTAACGAAACGTCGAGGTTCGTACAATGTTTACTCGCCACGCGACGAAGTAACGCGAAACTTATACACCTGAATTTAATGTTGTTATAAATTTTGAATATAGATGAATTCCTGTTCGTTATTTTGTGTGCAATTTTGTTATTATAGTTTTATTTTTGCCCTTTGTGAGTCAGTTTTTATAATTGAAGTTTACAGACTTTAAATAAATAAATGTTAATTTAATACATAATAGTCAAATCTTAGTTTGTTAATATGGATATTGAGACAGAGGTTGAGTATTTCATTTTTATTTGTATTTTTTCGAATCCGGTCGAAACGTGTATATTATTTTTCATTTTACTTTATAAATTTATAAACGAACGCAAACATTAGATTAAACGATTTTCAATCAATATTTTCGTTTAAATGTCGATTAATGAGTACTTTAATCATTCATCGTTTTAACCACTAAGAAAAACAAATACTTAAGATAAAAGTGGCTTAATTTCTTTACACGCTACTTATTACCTACTGTACTCACTAATTGCACCTGCTTTGTGATATTGTGAGCAGGTCACACGGGCACAGCAGGGGTCAATCACAGGCGGGGATAGAAGTCGTAAACGTGGCTATAATGTGCGAGACAAATTGTTATTGTACTCCGCATTAGTTTTAATGACATCGTTTATCACTTGAACGTGAATCGAGTGTTTATTATATATTGTCACGAAGTGTACTAAAATATAAAGCATGTTTTCACTGGTGTGATATGAACCAACATCCCCACATACAATGTTTTACAGATTATAAATTCTTGTAGGTGAACTATGTCAAAATGGAAATGAAATCAGATAGATCAGAGTCACCCACTGACTCTTTCAACCACACTTATTTTCACCCTTGATTTTAATATGAACCCATTCAATAATAAACTTTCATTCGTCAAACCATTCACAATTGAAGGCCCAATTGCAAAAACCAGGTAGCTCCATTTTCGGCCATTTTTTTGTTAATATACGAAAATATTCATAAAAAATCCATCTTTGAGATGGTGCAAGAACCATGTAGCTCCCATGCTTACAAATACCCACTTAAATGGCAAAGGAGCTACCTTCTGTTGGAATTAACAGCAATAACCAGGCAGCTCCAACTCTAACTTGAAACTTAAAAATAAATAAAAAATGGATCTACCTGGTTTTTGCAATTGGGCCTTCAATTGTTTTCCTTAGTTTACAATTACAAAACTTTTGTTAAATATTTAAATAATATTGTTAATTGTTTAATGAATGTTAGTGTTTAGAGTAATTTACAACATTGTAGATGTGTGGTTTAGACTGGTGTAAGGAACTTTATGTTACTGTTATGGGACCTTGCTTTAATCTTGCTTCCGCTTCCGGCAAATGTATAATCAAAAATGTGTCTATATTCCATACAGGTAAAAAACAAATAATGAAAACATATCATATGTTGTGATAAATTTAGCATCCACAAGAATTGAATTAGGGAAGTGGCAAGATTGAATTGGTCGGTTTCCTTGTATCACACAACACACACGTCATGTGTATTGACGTGGTCATGTCAGCAAAGTGTTTCTGTTGAACTGTCAACTCAAGTGTTTTATCCAAAGATTCAACGTTCAGATAAGTCAATCAAAACGTTATTCATAACAAGATAATATCTACTTCTTGAAATCTTCTTATCTTCACTTATTATTATGCTCTGGTGCATTTATTTATTTAATTAATTTGTGTCATGTTTTATTTTATAAAAAGAAAAAAGAAAATTGTTGTCATAAATGGTTCACTGTAATTTCGTTAAATATATTTCTTTGCATTTGGAATGTTGTGTATTTTGTCGTAATTAAACATTCAGTTTAATAAAGACTTTTGGAAAAAAGTCGAAGTTTTACATTAATATAAGAAAAATAGCAGTGAAAGTCCAGCATTACTATTATAAATACTGATATCAGCCTTCCACCACACACACGCTCATGTTGCCGGGGTTAACGCCCTAGAGCCCTCATCTGTAATACAAATTGAGACGCTTAGCACGACGAAGATAAATCAAGTCTGAGTTTATTTCATTCCGAAGACATTCCTAGAATATTTCGGTGGAGGTACCGGGTCTAGACTGGAAAGCTCTCCAGTCGACATCTATAAATCACAGGTCGAGCAGGATTCCTCTTCACCCTTACAACTCAACCGCACTCTACTGAGTGGCTCGTTGGTCTTGTGGTTAGCGTATCTGCTTCCAATGCAGAAGGTACAGGTTTCGATTCCCGCCTAAGTCAGAAGTTCTTTAACTTCTTATTTGGACTTAAGTCCATCAGTTCGTGTCTTAGGAGTTTGTAAACGGTGGGTTTGGAGCCGTCCTAGCAACGAGGCACATAATAAATTTAGTTGTTCTGAATCAACCTTGTTGATCCGCGGGTGTTCGCACTAGCCATACACTGATTGCTATATTTCCTATTAAAAATATCGATCTTTGGTTGGTTATCGCTCACTCGTCGATTGCTTCGGGGCCTACAGGGTTGGCTTGGTCGCTTTAATTTACTGTCCCCCACTAAAAATCAGTTATATAACTGAGTGGGTAGACTCTAAATACAATTTATTTAGTTATTTTATTTTCTTAATTGTGTTTTGTATTAGCCTAGTGTGTCTACTTTTCTTAAAATATGCATATCAAAGAATCTTTTGTGCACATTATAGTTTTGTGTTATAATGTGTTTTTCCAACGTGTTATTTGAAATTGTGTTAATTGTGTCAATGTGTGTATTGCCCTCCTTATAGTGAATCAGTTTTTAAGCTGCATAGGATTGTCCTAAAAATGGAAACACATTATCAGTCAATATATTGAATTTATACCGATTCACATCAAACTATTTTTATAGAGCGTGTCGTATTCACTGTTATTTGAATTACAAACTAACCAGAATTCTCACTCAAACATGGTATGAAATCGTGTTCTCGAATAAACTTATTACTAAGTAATATTTGCCTTCCATTCCCAAATGTTTAACCGTGAAAGGCTAATTACTTACTTCCATACTAAATTGTTCAGCCCGTCATGTAACAGTTTTCAAACACGGTTTCAATGGATAAACTCTCCCGTAAGATCAAACACTTTGTTTCAAAGTCTAGACGAGGATATACTTGTATGATCTAGACCAAGGAGTAGTTCTGGCGTCGAAGATGGCGATGAAATGATGATTGATAAAATTAAACTAAAGTAAACGCTTTGAGAAAGTGGTGTGTAACAGACCAAAATCGATTTACCGTCAATGCGACACTAAAACGTGCTCGTTGGCGTTGATATTATGAAAAAGTTTCCAATTGAGTATTATTTCACAAGTTAACGTAATAACTAACATAACAAAGAGAAATAATTATAATTTCAAATTTAAACCTTATACCCCAGACGAGTTGCAAAGACACTTTCTGAAAATTACATTGTCAAACGAACTTGCAAGTTATAAATTAGTTTTGTAAAATATAATTTCTTAGCTCAAAGCTACTGGAAAGAAAATTCAATCAAGTAATTATCGCTCACTTATCACGTAATTCACGCCTAGAAATGCTCGAGGAACATTAGTGTTATGAACAAGGATTACTCTGGATATAATCCGTCATAATATCGGCGAGCGCACAACAGGACCACACTTCACTACCTTCTGTAAGACTGTGCACTGTCACATTACTTCAACAATGTTATTAGTTAAACAAGGAGAACAGGTAAGTTTTATTTACTTAATAGTATGTACATATATTTAAATCAAGTTATTAAATCATAGCAATTGTCGTTAAAGTCGCAAACTTTTACACAAATTGTTACAATAACTGTTCGCGAGGCATTCATGTATTCTCTCGCTCGTAAGTACTCAAATTAAATTGTACAAAGCTCTGGAGAAAATTTTAAATTACATATTATGCGAATTCTAAAATGGCACTGAAATTTTTATACTGAACAAACATAAAAAAAAAAATTGCCTTATGTAATAAACACTACAATACGGGCCATGTTCAAGCATAAAGTCGTAACATCTTGAGCACGCAACGCTCCCTTCCGGCGCGTGGACTTTATGCTTAAACATGGTGTACAGTAGTGTTTATCACATGAAACAATTTGTTATTTTGTATGTTGTTCTGTAAAAAAGGGTCAGTGTTTAGTGCATTTTAGAAATCGCAAATTCACAAACGTTGTACAAATAAAAAAATGTGAGTACTTATGAGCGTGAGAATACATTAATGTCTCGTGAAGACTGTTAAAGCAGGCTTGTGGTTGAATCTTTGTCTTCATTAAAAAAAGTGAACGTGAAGTGAAAAGTGGAATACATTTTATTTATAACTTTAACATTTAATATGTATAATCGACAAATGTTTTTACATTTTGTTGTTACATTGTTACATTTACATGTTGTACATTTACATGTTACATTTGTTTTTACAAATGTTTTTACACCCAACGGTAATATTTTCAAATAACCATCTGTGTGTAAAATGGTCCATTGTGCCTTTTGAATGGTAAACTTGTATGAATGATCACCTTTATTTGTATTGATTTTAAATTTCGATTCAAATTTTAAAAATATATATTTGAATTTTGATTGAGGTAATATTAATTTAAAAATCGTAGTTATACAATTTGAAATAACATGCTCAATATTAAGTCACGCCAACTTTTATTTTAAGATTTAATTCACTTGAAAGAGTAAAACAATCCTCAAGAAAATAAATAAGAAAAAGAAGAATGAAATAATATGTCAAGGATATTGTGCAAACTAAAACCCTTTGTCACCCTGTCTCTAATTATCTTTGTTCGCGGATCTTGGCTTTGTTGAATTCCACAAGGATATTGTAATATCCACTAAGGGGACTTTGGTGAGAGTTTGATGTTTGCCCACATCTGAATAGAAGCACGCGATGCGTCAACAATACAACGCAATAAAGCATTCATTAGTCATCTACAAAGCTCTTCAAACGACAGCTTGTTGAAGTCAGGGGATGATTGATGTTACCTGCAACTAAATGAGTGCAATTATGATAAGCTCAAAGGAAGAAACCGTTATGAAATTATAATAATTTGAGGCTCTCCGCTGTGGTTCGACAATTAGGACGCTTGTCCGAAGCGAATGACACGTGGGTTCGAATCCCGCTTAAGGCATGGACGTTCTTCATCCGCATCTATCACCACTCATCGTCTCGAATAGCCTTGGTGCATTAATATGAGACGAGCAACAGAAAATCCTAAACCGTTATAAAATTAAAACTTTTGGGCCCGTCCACGGTAGTTCATCTGTAAGGAACAAATCCGAAGCGTATTCCACTATGAGAGCGTGGGTTCGATTACCGAATAAGGCATGTTTTTTTGTATTTATCCTTCACTGTCAGTATCACCACTTATCGTCTTGAATAGCAATATTGCATTCAAAGAAACGTTAAGTAAAAAGAATGATTTTTACCAACAAAATAAAAACAAATACTACATTACAATGTAATAAACCCACTTCACAGACCAAACATCTCAGAAGTTCTGCATTATGAATTATAAAACTATTTTGTCACTTTCTACTGAACATTTTTTGTCCGAACAGTTTGATCAAAATCAATCGTCACAATCACACAAGTTCAACATTACAGGACTCTTCTCTCTTAACTCATACTGCTATGATATCCTAAACCTTAGAACATCTGGTTTGTAACATAAGCGCACTAGAAAATATAAAAAGGAAGAAAGAAAGGAATTAAGAAAATTGCATATGTAAATACAAACCAAAATGTGAAGCAATCACAACAGTTGAACATATAACAAAAGAAAATAGAACTGAGAGGGTATAGACTCTATGAATGTATTTATTTAATTAACTATTTATTTATTTATTTTAAGTACCGGTTGAGAAGTAGTGAAACGGGAGAGATTCATGGTTCGCAGATTTGAAATAAATTGGCGAAATATGATGAATAAAACGGAAAAGCTCTTGTTAAACTGAGGTTCTCAATGAGAAAATTACATTTAACTTTTAAAGTACAGTGAAGGAATAGAATAGAGAAGTGGATACAATAAAGATTCGGTGATAATATTACGGATATATGAAATCGAAACTTCAGTGCACAAATAAATATTGTGTCTTCGGGAAACAGCCGCCAACCCAATTTCCCCGTAGTTTATTTAAATACAAAACGATACATATGAATTAACAAACTAGATCACTTATAAAGAACCAATTTTTAGTGGGACACGAAGTTCGCTTTTATGTTTTATATTTATTTGTTTCACATCACCATCCCTTTATTAATTAATTAATTAATTAATTTAAAGTCTCTCCTATCCATTTAAAAAACTGATCTACTGAATTCTTTTGAATTGTTAGTGTGTATTATCCTTTTATGTGTCTATATAAAATGACATTAGTGCTGTATACTAGATTTGAAATAATTGAGTAAATTCCATCATGACGCGCGTTATAAATTTAAAATTAATTTATATACATAAACATTATTGGATGAGCGTAGCGAGCGTAGCGAGCGGAAGCGAAGACTTCAATTTTCACTGACCCCCCAAAAAATTTAGCTCGGGTGTTTTTTTTGTTTTTTTTGTTTTTCCGTCTGTTTGTTCGCTCGATTCCGGGCAAAGGGCATATGCGATCTTGATGAAAATTTGACCGGACCTTCGTTTTCTCTGAACTTAGAGGTGTATTGTTTTTGGGTACAATCGAAGAAATATTTCTCATGAATATCGTACTTTTACGATTTTTTTCGATTTTTAGTGCGATATTTTCGTGACATTTGGGCCGATTCTGACCAAACGGGTGAGGCTAGAACGTTCATATTTCACATGGACATTAAGATTATGGTGATGTAGTACCTTTTGAAAGAAAAAGTTGAAAAAGTTAGCTAGAATCCATAGAAATAAAGGTTTTAATATTAGTTTTTCAATTTTTAGTGCGATATTTTCGTCACATTTGGGCCGATTCTGACCAAACGGGTAGGGCTACAACGTTCAGATTTCACATGGACATTAAGGTTATGGTGATGTAGTACCTTTTGAAAGAAAAAAGTTGAAAAAATTAGTCAGAATCTACAGAAATAAAGGTTTTAATATGAGTTTTTTGAAGTTTATAATACCAATTAACAAATAACAAAAGAAACTTGACAACAATCACCTCCAAAATGCATTCAAAAGCACTTGCAAAGAAAAAGTGCAAACAAACGCACAAAACGCAAAAAAAACTTACAAAAAAAACGCTCATCCATCAACGCGGCGGGACTTTAGCGTTTTCCTAGTTTATATTTAAACGAGCCTTATAATAATTGCTCAACTATCAATGTGGCAACAAGATATAATAAAGATAGGCAGGTGTGATGTCGTTCGCGATAAGTATTTTACAAAAAAATGTTAAATGAAAAAACAATAAAAAGGCTTCACACAGTCGTTCAAAACATTGAACGTCGCAACGATTGCATCAACGAACACATTATCACACTCGTGGTGGGGAAATGCCGTGACAAAATAAGATAAAACGTTTTCGTATTAACGGGAGTAGCAAAAAGTGCTGTTACATTTTTAATGAAAACGTTAATTTATCATTCGAAAATGCACACTCACAATAATCACATCTCCTTTAATGTTGACTGGATGGAGGAAGTTCACAGGTCAACAATTGTTCTGGACGTCCGCTGACCTTTCGACAGATCTGTTGTACATCACCAGCTGACATAAATCACATCGTCCAATATTACTCGTATTAACGTTCATTCAATTTGCTTCAAACATGTCAACTGAACCATTACGAAATATTTTTTGAGTGAGGCCAGGATTTTGCATGATATCATTTGATACAATGTCTGAATTGTATCCTTTTTAAAACGTCATTGTTAAAATATATAACGAATAGCAAATAATTCAGTTTATCAAAAATATCTAATATTCAAATTAATCGCGGTAGATTCATATCAAATTAGGCCTACACATCGAATAACTGTGCATCGTCGTTATATTCTTACTAAAATTAAAAATACTCAAATATTGTAAATTATTTTGTGTGTAATTACTAATTATGTACATATTTTCTTCAATTTCTTTTAAAATCAGTTTTAAAGAAACTGAGTTGGATGAGAAATAAACAAATAAATTGCAATTAAGCCTAAAATTAACAAATTAAGTGTACATACAATAAAGGGGCAGAATAATATTTAAACCACCGTGTCAAGATTTGATGTTTTGTGTTCCGTTTGGCACCATGAACAACAAAATATAGTAATATTTTTTACGAGAGTAAGGCTTAAGGAATTAAATAAAATAAATGTATAGTCTACTCACTCCGTACTGAACTTATTTTAAGAAGAATACTTTTACCTAATAATAAAAAAAATTACAATTAATAATAATAATAATAATAATAATAATAATAATAATAATAATAATAATAATAATAATAATAATAATAATAATAATGACATACATAAAAAAATAAAGTTGTATGCATCAAATTTTGCTCAACTAAACAGTCTAGTCAATACAACATTAGAATTTAGTCAAGATATCTGCATGGAGTTTGGAGTAGACAAATGTAAGACGCTACATATCGAAAAGGGTAAGGTTACACAAGCAGAAGAGTTCCAGCTAGATGATGGAAATAGGATTGGAATAATGGACGATAACGATGTATACAAATATTTAGGATTCTCACAAGCTGCCAGAATTGAACATAAAGTTATGAAAGCAAAATTGATAGATACATACAAGAAACGACTAAAGTCTATCCTCAAGACGCAACTAAACGGTAAAAACAAGATCACAGCAATAAATACATATGCTGTAGGTACCAGTACTGACATATTCATTCGGAATCATTAAATGGACGCAGACAGACATCCACGCGTTGGAAATATTAACTCGTACTACACTTACCAAACACAGAATACATCATCCTAAATCAGCAATAGAGAGATTGACACTTCCAAGAGAAAAAGGAGGACGGGGCCTAATTGATCTGAACAACTTATATTATAAACAAATAGACATTTTACGAAAATACTTTCTTACAAAGAGCAACCAATCCACACTGCATAGGGCTGTGGTGCTAGCTGACAAATCATTAACTCCACCCAATCTAGCAAACAAAATGTCAATCTACAAGGGAAACTCATAACTGACGCTTCAAAAGAGTTACGTCTCTCAGAAAAGACCCTACACAAGAGACATTATGATGAACTACACAAAGGTCACGTAGATATTAAAGCATCAAATAGGTGGTTAAACAACGGGGAACTATTTGGAGAAACAGAAGGTTTTATGATGGCTATTCAAGACAGAGTGATTGCGACGAACAATTATAAAAAATACATAATACAAGATGCGACAGTAAACGATCAATGTAGAAAATGTAGTGCAAAGGGTGAAACAATCGAACACATCATATCCGGGTGCAAGTCACTATGTCAAACAGATTACCTCTACAGACATAACCAAGTAGCTAACATTATTCATCAAAAACTAGCAATCAAGTACAACCTCATTGACACACACACACCTTACTACAAATACAAACCAGAGAAAGTACTAGATAGTAAAGATTACAAATTATATTACGATCGCACAGTTATAACAGACCAAACGATACATCACAACAGACCGGATTTAATAATAATTGACAAGAAGAAACAAGAAACTACCCTTATCGACGTTGCTATCCCAATGTGCCATAACGTCGAGACCACGTGGAAGAAAAAAATTGACAAGTATAGTGAACTTGCAATTGAGATCAAGAAGATGTGGAAAAAGAACAAGGTAAATACAATCCCATTCATTATATCAGCCAACGGCATCATACCGAAGAAGCTACATGAAAGCATTAAACAACTAGATCTTCAACCCAATGTATACATCGAGACTCAAAAGGCAGTATACTCAACACGTGTAGAATAGTTCGTAAATTTTTAAACTAAGAATGATACTTCGAGATTTCGAGACAGCTTCCATCCTGACATGGGGTTTTTGTGGTTTCCCATAGTCCGAAGAGCAAATGCTAGGATGGCGACGAGAAATCGGCCACGACCGTACACAGCAGAAAGAAAACATCATCTACAAACAATATTACAATTTATAAATGACTTATTTTAGTTAGAGTTAAGACAAAAGTAATAATGTATGTAATAGGTACACATGGAAGTACTTGACGTAAGTCCGTACAACATGTTAGCTCCGGTTTTAACCGAGTTTGTATGAAATACATCCAATAAAATAATAATAATAATAATAATAATAATAATAATAATAATAATAATAATAATAATAAAATAATTGTTTAAATTGAAATTCGGCTGTACTTGCCCTCCCTTATTTTGGTGAATAAAGTTGCTGATAGTATCTTAATGCCCTTCACACTATCACTCTCATTTCCACACCAATAGAAAAGTAATTTTTTTTGTTAATTGTGTTTCAAGCAATTTTAAACGGAGAATGTGTACTTAATAATATTGTAGTTTCAAATGAGAAAATATTTCACTAATTAATACTTTGTTGTTTTTAATCTCTACAGGCATTCAGGTGTAATCAAACGTAATAAGCCCTCTCCGAGCCTAGAACATTTATTGTGTATTTAATCACTAACTTGTTTGTAAATTCCCTTCGTTTCTTTCAAGTAAGTTATGAAAGGAAACTCACAGTAAAGCCAAAGGTCGTCTTGTTTCTAACAAGATCTTCGTGCTTGAAAGCGCACGGTCGTCTTGTTTCTACGCCCCTCCTCAAGAGGTGAAAAACAAGTTATGATCCAAGCTAAACAGCTCATAAAGCTTGAAATCAAATTATCCACGCCTTTAGATTATCTTTACAAATTGACAAAGAACAAGGAAAAATATCAAAATATAATAATAATAATAATAATAATAAAATTTAAAATAAAAAAATTTAAAAATTTACATACATGGATGACCTAAGTTGTATGCTAAAATTTTTGCTCAACAAAACGTCTATCAATACAACTTTAGATTTAGTCAAGATATCTGCATGGAGTTTGGGAGCCAAATGTAAGACGCTACATTCGAAAAGGGTAAGGTTACACAAGCAGAAGATTCCAGCAGTGGGGAAAAAGGGATTGGAATAAGGGACGATAACGATGTATACAAATATTTAGGTTTTCCAAAAGCTGCCGAATTGAACATAAAGTTATGAAAAAAAATTGATAGTACATACAAAAACCGACAAAGTCTATCCCAAAGCCTTTTTAAACGGTAAAAAAAAAGATCCAGCAAAAAATACATATGCTGTACCAGTACTGACATTTCATTGGGAAAATCATTAATGGACCAGCGACACCCACGCGTTGGAAATAAAAACTCGTTACACTTACCAAACACAAAATACATCATCCAAAACAGAAATAGAGAGATTGACACTTCCAAAGAAAAAGGGAGAGGGGCCTAATTGATCTGAAAAACTTATATTATAAACAAATAGACATTTTACAAAAATATTTTCTTACAAAGAGAAACCAATCCACACTGCATAGGGCTGTGGTGCTAGCTTACAAATCATTAACTCCACTCAATCTAGCAAACGAAAATGTCAATCTACAAGGGAAACTCATAACTGACGCTTCAAAAGAGTTACGTCTCTCAGAAAAGACCCTACACAAGAGACATTATGATGAACTACACAAAGGTCACGTAGATATTAAAGCATCAAATAGGTGGTTAAACAACGGGGAACTATTTGGAGAAACAGAAGGTTTTATGATGGCTATTCAAGACAGAGTGATTGCGACGAACAATTATAAAAAATACATAATACAAGATGCGACAGTAAACGATCAATGTAGAAAATGTAGTGCAAAGGGTGAAACAATCGAACACATCATATCCGGGTGCAAGTCACTATGTCAAACAGATTACCTCTACAGACATAACCAAGTAGCTAACATTATTCATCAAAAACTAGCAATCAAGTACAACCTCATTGACACACACACACCTTACTACAAATACAAACCAGAGAAAGTACTAGATAGTAAAGATTACAAATTATATTACGATCGCACAGTTATAACAGACCAAACGATACATCACAACAGACCGGATTTAATAATAATTGACAAGAAGAAACAAGAAACTACCCTTATCGACGTTGCTATCCCAATGTGCCATAACGTCGAGACCACGTGGAAGAAAAAAATTGACAAGTATAGTGAACTTGCAATTGAGATCAAGAAGATGTGGAAACAGAAAAGGTAAATACAATCCCATTCATTATATCAGCCAACGGCATCATACCGAAGAAGCTACATGAAAGCATTAAACAACTAGATCTTCAACCCAATGTATACATCGAGACTCAAAAGGCAGTAATACTCAACACGTGTAGAATAGTTCGTAAATTTCTAAACTAAGAATGATACTTCGAGATTTCGAGACAGCTTCCATCCTGACATGGTTTTCGTGGTTTCCCATAGTCCGAAGAGCAAATGCTAGGATGGCGACGAGAAATCGGCCACGACCGTACACAGCAGAAAGAAAACATCATCTACAAACAATATTACAATTTATAAATGACTTATTTTAGTTAGAGTTAAGACAAAAGTAATAATGTATGTAATAGGTACACATGGAAGTACTTGACGTAAGTCCGTACAACATGTTAGCTCCGGTTTTAACCGAGTTTGTATGAAATACATCCAATAAAATAATAATAATAATAATAATAATAATAATAATAATAATAATAATAATAATAATTAAATAATTGTTATAATTGAAATTCGGCTGTACTTGCCCTCCCTTATTTTGGTGAATAAAGTTGCTGATAGTATCTTAATGCCCTTCACACTATCACTCTTATTTCCACACCAATAGAAATGTAATTTTTTTGTTAATTGTGTTTCAAGCAATTTTAAACGGAGAATGTGTACTTAATAATATTGTAGTTTCAAATGAGAAAATATTTCACTAATTAATACTTTGACATAAATTAAGTGGTATTGTTGTTTTTAATCTCTACAGGCATTCAGGTGTAATCAAACGTAATAAGCCCTCTCCGAGCCTAGAACATTTATTGTGTATTTAATCACTAACTTGTTTGTAAATTCCCTTCGTTTCTTTCAAGTAAGTTATGAAAGGAAACTCACAGTAAATGCAAAGTTTTAACAAGATGTTCGTGCTTGAAAGCGCCCGGTCGTCTTGTTTCTACGCCCTCCTCAAGAGGTGAAAAACAAGTTATGATCCAAGCTAAACAGCTCATAAAGCTTGAAATCAAATTATCCACGCCTTTAGATTATCTTTACAAGTTGACAAAGAACAAGGAAAAATATCAAAATATAATTAACTTTTTTGAAAAGAGTAAGAGTTTTAGTAGCGTTACCGTGGACGCGACGGGTAGCGCTCAGCTCAACACTAAATGAGGGAACGTGCCGGCACGCCGCTTATACCCCGAGACACACGATCAATAGGCGATTTAGATTTTCCATATACACGAAGCCGCTTCACATTTTGCGCTCTGCATGGGAAAATAAGGTGATAACATATTTTCAAATTTCATATTAGATAACTGTGGGAGTTTTGATCAAAGAAGGAAGAGAAAATGGAACGAATATGAACGCACAGAAGGTTATACGAAAATCTACTTATCAAGCGAAGGCATTTCTGAAAATATCAACACATTTATTATAATAGGAAGAATGAGAGAGGGAATAAAATACTTTCTCTAATATTAATCTAGACAAGAAATAAATTTATCTTATAACCTTGCTGTAAAGTAGTAAATTGCAATATAAGATATACAATTCGTTATTTTTAGCATCTGTTATTTTAGTCTTATTGACTACAAAACTAATCAAAATAATCTATCATCAACGTGAAATATTAAATAATCACGCAATCATAATTGTTGTTGTAAGCCTTTGTACGCCAATAAGTACTGTATAATGTGTAATAAGTATTTGTGCAATTAGGGTGTGCGTGCGTGAGTCAGCGGGTTTGTAACGTTTTTATACTCTTTTGTTTTTAACAGATCCTGTCGTGAGTTGACATTGTATACATGCATCATTGTTTCATTTGATTTTATCACATTATTGCACTTGTAAGGCATATGCCCAGTTTCTAATTACGATTATATTCATACAATATGACACTAATAACAACACATTTTCTATGGAATACATTTATTTTGTTATATCTTTTACGATTTGAGATATTAACATTTTAATTGTTTTAATAAAACAGGACCAACTCTATTGTGAGGTTAAGACGTAGCCTACTACAATGCCTATACAACAAGGTAACAATGTCGCGCCGACCCCACCCCATTACACCATAACCACCCCTTAAACCAGTCCACGAGGGTGCGATACGTTACTACTTGAGTTGCTGACGTCATCAACAGCATGCTAGCTAGAGTATAATTACTCTGTGACGCCAGATAACAAGACTTGAAGATAATTGTTTTGCAATAAAAAATATGGAAATTAATTTTTCATCACTGGTGACACTAGAAAAAATTACATCAATAAGATATTTTAATTTGGAGTCACATATATACATACATATAGTCAGTCAGTCGGAAAGTCTAATTCACATTAATAAGTAAAGTTAAACGTTCACATAAAGTCACATATAATGCCATGTGTTTTGTTTTATGTTTGTTCACTTCAAAAGTAGCGGAATCATTGCAGTACTATTCAATATATAATGCACCAACAATCAAGAAGTGGTTAAATTAACCGTTTCGGTAAGCTCAGAGTTAAAACGTCCAACCTGCAATGATTTTTCCCGAGTTCTATTTCATATATTCTAATTAAATGATGGAAAGAATACATTTTTAAATCAATATGTTTCTAATATTGAGAATATTCAGTGCTTGGGTTAAATATTTTTGTAAATATGGTTTTACTTTTACAAATATACAATTTGTTTATTTTATATTTTCTTATGCTTAAATCATATAAATAAATCGAACTTTTATCTTGTTCGAGTTTGATTCGAACTAATTATTTTATCAAAATTCCAGAGAAGTTGTTGCAATAAAAGTTTGCATGACGCAGCCAAAACCCAGCTAACGCAGCTTCAAAATCAACCATTCAATAAACATTACTGGTGTCAGCCAATCAAATGTAAAAATAAACTTTGATTAGTTGGATGAGCGAAGCGAAGACTTCAATTTCACTGACCCCCCAAAAAAATTTAGCTCGGTTGTTGTTGTTGTTGTTTTTTTTGTTTTTTTTGTATGTTTGTTTCGCACGATTCCGGGCAAACAGCATATGCGATCTTGATGAAAATTGAAGGGGACCTTCGAAATCTCTGAACTTAGACGTGCCACGTTTTTGGGTACAATCGAAGAAATATTTCTCACGAATATCGCACTTTTACGATTTTTTTAAATTTTTAGTGCGATATTTTCGAGACATTTGGGCCGATTCTGACCAAACGGGTAGGGCTACAACGTTCATATTTCACATGGACATTAAGGTAATGGTGATGTATTGCTTTCTGAAAGAAAAAGTTGAAAAAGTTAGCCAGAATCTATAAAAATAAAGCTTTTAATATAAGTTTTTGACTTTTTGTGCGATATTTTCGTGCCATTTGGGTCAATTCTGACCAAACGGGTGAGGCTACAACGTTCATATTTCACATGGACATTAAGGTAATGGTGATGTATTGCTTTCTGAAAGAAAAAGTTGGAAAAGTTAGTCAAAATCTATAGAAATAAAGCTTTTAATATAAGTTTTTTGACTTTTAGTGCGATATTTCGTGCCATTTGGGCCAATTCTGACCCAACGGGTGGGCCTTCAACGTTCATATTATACATGGACATTAAGGTTATGGTGATGTAGTACCTTTTAAAAGAAAAAGTTGAAAAAGTTAGCCAGAATCCATAGAAATAAAGCTTTAATATAAGTTTTTACGGTAAATAACACCAATTGACAGGTAACAAAATAAATTTGACAACAATCACTTACAATGCGTAGGTAGCAAAACAAAGCACTTGCAAAAGTAAAGATATCCCAGGCAAACTAAAAACTTTAAAAAGCTCATCCATCAACGCGGCGGGACTTTAGCGTTTTCCTAGTTAAATCTGAACGTACGTGTACGTGTGTATTGTCGAAGAATAATAAAAAATTAAATTGCAGAATTTTGGTGGAGGTGCCGGGTTCGTAGTTACCGTCAATCTAAGTGGAGATAGTCCTACTTTCTACCCCCCCCCCCCCCGCGCCACCAAGGTAACCAAAAACCGTTGTTTATTGTCCTTGTTGGAGAGCAATGTTAACAAGAAACGCATGTTAACCGAATGCCAGGTTTGGTTTTATCGTTAGACGTGACACTCGCACAGACGGACGGACAGGCTGATAAGTAATGCACAATATAGGGGATTGAGCTTTGCTTTCAAATTCGTGATCGATATTGTTGCTAAAAGGGAAAAGGTCTTTTCTAATAACTTGTGTAGCAATATTCTTTACGTTCCCATTCAAGAAACTCGTGAGTATAGCTCTTATTTTTATCATCGACCGAAAACGTGCATCAAACGTTCACATATCTTCATATTATATAATGCCTGCACTTTTCCGTAAAATAAACTCAACTTTTTAGCAATGCTATCAATATGTAATATGCTGCCGCATGAAAGACACATTTCGATATTTTAATTTTCACTTCCATGCAACTTCTAAAAACACTCATTATTAGACGTTTTGTTTAAGGTTTTTAATTTTTTATGCACACAAAATCGTATGTTTTTATGCTCTAAGAAAAAGCTTTTAAAAAGGTGAAGTTTTAATTTTCCAGTGATGTTACCAAAAACTTAATAAAACGTTCACCATTATTTTGACGTCACCGTCCAAAAGTGTTTAACTGATTGCTTGCTGCTTAGTTCGTCGGTTGATTTTGATGTTATTGTATTGGATGCTTACATTGATCGCGACGTAAAAAATTGGCTCGCGACGGTTATTTGATAAAAATACTAAAATATTAAAAACAATTTGCTCAAAATTATAACTGGCTCAAAATTTGTTGTATTCAAACGGTGAGTATTAATGGTCATCAGATTTTATAAGCCTTTACCCTTTAACCTTTTACCTTGACAATTTGTCACTCGGGAAAAATAATGTTGATCGACAAGAATACATCAAAATGTTTTACTCCAAACCATTCACATTTTTATACCAACTGGCAAAGGCTTTTAATTTCAAGCTCCAATTCACACACACATCACGAAAATAAACACTTTGCCTTGATGAAACAATGTGCCAATTCAAGCGGGTCGGGTGTCTCTATAACGAAACAGAAAAACGAGAAATTATCGATTACGAGTTGAGCGTCAGACAACATGTCACAAGGTTTAGGGCGGATGTGGAGCAGGCGAGATTATGCGATCAGTCCAGTGGACACAGCTTTGAGATTGTGCAACTGTTACCCTTTGACACGACAGCCCGTGGGTCCGTGATTAACATGGCAGACAACATCTGTAATATTGGGAGTTTTCTTTACTTTGTTCTTTTCGCAAACTGAAAGAGATACCTAAATGTATATAGCGTGACATTCTGAGTCGAGAGCTCGTCGGATAGTGGCAACATTGTTTTTTGCAATTCGTTATAATATAAATCCTGAAGGTATAAACTCTTCTTAAACATACCTTGGACAATTCCTTAACAACTACCCCAACACCAAAAACCAAGTAAGTCAGGGACAGGCATATTTTGTACCTGGGCTGCAAATTCCCACAAGAATTACTTTTTCTTCTTTTCGCCCCGCATATTTCATTATTACCAATCGGGTTTTGTTGCCAACATTGTAGTTTTGAATTGTGTTTGCCTAATGTAGACGTGCACAGTACAATTTTACTGTTTAATGTTTCTATTAAAGTTTCAAAACTTTATTTTGGAGTAGTCTACATATATTTAATACAATGTTCAGAAGTTAAAAAATCTATCCCGACCGGGGGTCAAACCCGAGTCTCCCACACCCTAGGTAGGCGCCTTAGCCAACTAGACCACCGAGACGGTTACTTTTTAACTTCTGAATTGTAGTTGCAATTTAGATCTGAATAGATGGAACTGTACTGTAATGCAAATCTGTTGCCTTTGAACTGACCAAACAAACATAATGCATAATGTCATACCTATTCTAATTCATATTATATGCATTTGTTCACATGTATAACTTACAATTTTAATATAGCGCACGCAAAGCACAACGGAAGGAATATTTTAAAGTTTAAACACGACGGATGACATGCTTGAAGAAGGCTTAAGCCAAATACTCGGGCATGTGTTAGCAGTAGCAGGCGCGTAAACGCGCTACCAGCCGTCATTTTATCGTGCGCGCGAAAGTCCATTGCCAGCTAAGCATGTAACATATTGTTACAAAATGTTATGTAATGGAGGTTATTTAATAAACAATAATATGTAACTTTATGACAGGCAATAATATATTGACAAACATAAAATAATTTATTTTTGCCAAATACTATAACAGACTGTGTAAAACATTATTTTATTTAAATTTTCCACGATTATTTTAATCTTTCACGACCCTTTATTTATATCTTCAATAATTATAATAATGGATCTATAATTTAATATCACGAAATTCTATTTTAAAGTGCCATTGTGCAAACAGTAAGGCATAAAGAAAGAAGAGGCGACCTATTTAGTCACCTGTGTCGCTTATCATAACGGATGCGCGCGTCCGGCTCACGGGCTACGACGTAATATGCAGAGTAATACGGACGGACGTAGGATTAAGGTCACCAGGGACGGTCAAGCCTTAACTCTCCTTCCTCTAGGCAGGTATTAAGGTAAGTCTCCCTGCCAAAGTAGATGCAGAAACTGAATCATGCATGGAGGTTAAGAGAGACTTAGGTTATCAATCTAAGCATCAAGGGATTGTGTCTGACAGAGTGTTAATCACAGTCGTGGTCGTGGTCGTGGTCGTGGTCGTGGTCGTGGTCGTGGTCGTGGTCGTGGTCGTGGTCGTGGTCGTGGTCGTGGTCGTGGTCGTGGTCGTCATTAATAACGTATCAGATGGCAAGTTATCAATATCATCCTTTGATCAGTTAAAATAACATGGAAGTTTAAAATTATCGTAAAGTTGATAGGCTACTTCAAAATTAACAGTAAACGATATTGCAAATAATCACTTGTTTTGTTGGAAAGTCGTTTCTATTATACTTCTCGAAACTGACTGGCTTACGCACGGAAACTGAAATGATCTGCTTTCTTGTTAAGCCACAGATAATAATTAAACCCAGCACAACATTTCCAGCTATTTGGAAAGTTAATTATAACCAAATAATAAAAAGCAATAACCTGAAACGTAAGCAAAAATTTGTAACGTCTCATAACACTGTTGTCTTTTAAAGTAAACGCTAGTTTATAATTATAGTTTATCAACAACAACAACAACAAAATGCAACTCTGTATGCTTATTATTTTGTTTGTGTGTGTGAAATCGAAACCACTCTAAATCGGCTTGATGCGTGAGTGTCCCCGTGCACCGCGGCTTGGCTGCGGCCTCCTAACAGGCACCTAGATAGAAAAAAGATGGACGTAAACGATGGAATTCTCGATCAATATGTTTGTAACTTGATGGTCATTATTTATTAAGCAAGCTCGAACTCATGGCTGTCAAAAGAGCTCTGACTGGGAAAGTCCTTATGCAAGTTGAAGTGACACCCAATTAAAGATGTCATAAATATCTAAACGATTCTGTAGGGAAATTTGTTTCCTCTGGGTTTTTGCAAACATTTATAAGATTCGAGTTTTAAACGACTCATTTCTAAACAAATAGTAACCTTCATGCTCCGCAGACTCAAAATTATTGATAGCAAATCACCCCTTTTTTCTAGTCTCACATTCATACATTACTTTAATCTTTCCTTACTGTTGACTTTGCTGGGTCTCGTCGGTTCATGCCCACAGAATTATTTATCATCCACTAACGAGCCGTTTGCTGGTCTCTCTAGGCGGACATCTTGTCGGACATACTTTCCCCAATTAGTATTCTCACCCTTCCTCCAACTCTAATTTAAACAGCAGTAGCTTTTATCCATTCCAAACCTGAACTTTTCCTCACCCACTCGAGCAATCACACTCACATTGTGTTTGCATTCCGTACTTTACACAGTTATTTTATAAATGAAGTCCACAGCTGATGTATCTATGAGGCATTATAATCTTCCGCAAAAAATACAAAATTCAAAATCATTTTAGTTTGAGCTTAAAAAGTAATTGCTTTAGTTATTCTAAAACCATTCAATTAGGGTTTTGTAATGTATGTATTTGACATTTTGTAATAATAATTTGAACGTATTTGTAAATTTAAATTGGTTTTGTAGAATGTGTTTCATTCCTATTGTTTTTATACCTAAATCTTTTGTATCTTTTGGGTGTACCATGCACCTGTTTTTGGACCTTTTATTAATAAACAAATTCTATGATTTCTTGCGCTGAACGACCTGACTTATAATGGAGGGTTGGTAGACGAATGTACGTGTTGTGAAGACAACCACTGTTTATTTACATATTATCTTTTCATTTGCCAATTAGAATATGTGCCCCCAACCCCCGCCCTCCTTCTTCCTTCAGTAAATTCACTTTCACATCAGACTTGAATCCTGCTTTAGCCATAGTATTACAACGCGTTGTTTCTGCAATATTAACTTAAAATTTCCAAATACGTTTTCTCTTGAAGGGGTATTTAATTGCTAGACTCAAAAAATATATTTCATTCAAGCTAATTTGTAATGAATTTATCAATTAACAGAAAAATTATTGGGGCCACCATGTCCTCCCAAAAATTGTCAAACATGATATTTTTAGAGCTAGGTCCCATCGGCAAAAATCTTTTATAAGAAATAACATGGGGACGATCTTTATGCCCCGTGACCTTGGGGGATTTTGGTCAAAAAAAATATTGGCCATTATTGACGTACTCTACAGCCTTTTATGTAAATTCTCTCTATTTTGTTTTGTAATTTGGGCAAGTAGTTTGGTCAAAATATGCTGATTACCAAGATGGGGTGTGATTTTGGAATGCACATTTTTGCGTGTTTGAGGGTATATTTGGGCACAGTTTCAAGACACGATGTTATAAAGAGGTATTTTAGATTGGTACGATGCTCTAGTATCTATGTGGGGAAAAAAGAAGCCGGTTAAAGCCGATTTGAGAAATTTCCCAAAAGCCAATTTTCGAAATTTCTGAATCAAAAAATTAAAAAAATATGATTTTTTAAACGGTCATTTTAGTGTAGTATTGTGCTATAGATCACGTGGTAAAAAATAATTTTTGGGGTTTTTAGCCCCTTTAAGTTAATTAATTCGAAGAGAGTAACATACTAACACCTCTTGAAATGGTTGTTAGTCAATGTGGTATTTATTGCAAGCTTGTGCCTTTTAATGATTTTTCTAGCACAAATCAATTTTCAAATTATTCGTGATGTTACTGGATTGTTTGCAGTGGGACAGTCTCAATTGACACGCAAAAGAGATATTAAAATGATTGATACTTGACGTAAAGTAGAAACAACATTTTAATATTTAATAACAAGGTCTCTACGGTATTCAATAACATCAAACGAAAATATACTAAAAGCCACTAAATTTACATTAACATTTGAAAATCAGTTAGTAAATACGGAAATTGAGGTGAATATGGAACCCACCGTGGTTCCGAAACGTCGTACCAGATACGCGACGCGGCGAATTGACCCGTTTTACACCTTTATTGATTATTTTTATAGATAAAATAGATAAAAAAAAGAGGGTAGGTATTGTGGTAGTAAAATCATATTTATGATACTTTTCGAAATATTATGTTGTTTAATCTAAAGGGTAAAATGACCGATCGATATTGTGTCGTTAAAACAGTAAAATGTTTACAGGCTGTCGGGCGTGATCGAGTTAAAACGGATAAAAACGTTAACACCATATTTTTTAGTCAGAAATCCTGTTACATGTACAATTGTTGAACATGATATGGCGCTTATTGGATTTTGTTTACATAACATGTAAATCGATTATAACATCACTGTAAATTTTTGAAATGTTATTGAATATCGATTATCGAATTATCATATTGATCATCGGGTGTTTTACCTATAAAATTTCGAGAATTGCTTATTTGTTGTAGGGAATGCAGTCAAGGGCGTCGGAATAGGGGGTGCAAGGGGTGCGGTCGCGCCCGGGCCCTGAGCATTGAGGGCCCAAAAGGGCGCGAAAGTGTCCTAAATGTGTTAGACAATATTATAGCCAATAATTTAAAGCCTATAAGTTATTACAAAACATTGTTATTTAAATGTTTTTAATTGACTTAAATTTAGAATGTGTACACTATTGTCGAATAATTAATTAAAATACACATACATAGATATGCATCGTTATAAACATAGGGTAATTGTCATAGGGTAACCAGACGTCTCAGTTTTACCGAGATCGTCCCGTTTGTGTGTGATCTGTCCCGGTATTCTAAAAATAGTTGTCGCCTGTCGGGACAGATCCTGTCTCAGATCGCTCTACAGGCTATCTTGAGCAAAAAAGGCCCGAAAACATTTCCGAACCCTAAATGTTAAATGTTGTGTTTGCTTGTTTGTTTGTTGTGTGTTTCTTGCACTCCTAAATATAAAAATTTATCCACCTAAAACACTAGAATACCTACTTAAGTAAGGAATTCTCAAGATGTGTATGAACGAACACTTTATTGTGGGATTTAAGTTATCATTTTGTAACGTTTCCAAAAAATCACTGATAACATCAAATATACGCATTTCTAGATAATGATGTATTTGTTCTAGGTGGAATTGTTTTATGGGCATGATCATTATCTTAATATTCAATCCAAATTCCAAATAATAATAATTAAAGGATAAAACCAGATACTCCCCTCATTTTGTAAAAAAAAGTCTACATTGTGTTTATAACTAATACGCGCTCGGGAAAAATATTGTAAATTGTAAGACGACGTCGTTTTCCTCCAATGACTATTAGCAAGATTTCCTTTAATTGAACTTCTATTCTATTTTATGAAAACGACATTCTTCATTCCCCTTATATATTTAGTTAGATGATATAATCTGGTAATATAAAAAGATACAAGAATATAACCAATTTGTACGAATTTTTTTTTCCTGAAAATATTTATTAACATTTTATCCTCAATGTTCCCAAAACAAAACATGAAACATGAAATATCAACCAAACAAAATTTTAAAACATCAAAACTAGTTAAACTTTTTGATCCGAAAAACATATTTATCACACCGTGTTTTCTATCAATCCTTTGCGTTTCAGTAATGTTTGAACGGAACGTCAATAGGATATCGTCTTATGCGTTTGACAACCAGAAACGTGTAGTATATAGATGACCGACAATATCGAAGCTTCACCCCCCCCCCCCCCTTTCCCCACAAACCACAACATCTTCCCGGCTATATAGATGAAGCCTCCTCCTTCCATGCGAAGACATCGACATCGGATACATAAAGCGATTTAACATAATAAAACAGTTTTGTGTAGATCTAGCAATAAACGTAAGACCATTTGCCGTTCTACAAAACCAATAGCATACTTCATCATAATGACTGGGAAACGAATGTTGACGTGTGCCATTATATTATCAAACACCCGCGTGCCACCAGTAATGTGTAGCACAATATAAACGAATTAATTTCTCGATTTTCATCAATAACAGGTTGATATAACAACAATATAAGAATAAGAAACAAAATATAGACAAATACCGAATTGAGAAACAAAATATATACAAAACACTACGTTAAATGGCAGTATTTGTATAAATTATGTTTCTTATTCATATAGCATACACTAGGCCGCTTCGCGAACGCTTTTTCCGGTCGCGTTGATGGATGAGCTTTTTTGGAATATTTCTGTTCAATGATTACGTTTTTAAGTGGAATCTCATTACTTTTTCTATAGTTATTTGATATTACTTGTTAATTATAATCCTGTAAAAGGCTTAGGATATTAAAACCTTTATTTCTATGAATAGTGATCAATTTTTTTTAAATTTTCTTTCAAGAGGCACTACATCACCATTATTTTTATGTCAATGTAAAATATGAACGTTGTAGCCCCACCCGTTTGGTCAGAATCGGCCCAAATATCACGAAAATATCGTATTAAAAACCGGAGAAAAAATCGTAAAAGTACGATTTCTATAAGAAATATTTTTTCAAATGTCTCTAAAATCATAACGTATATAATTTCAGTGATTTTAAACGTTCCCATATAGTTTCATCAATAGCGGATTATCCGTTTGTCAAATATCACGAAAATATCTCATTTAAAAATGAAAAAAATCCTTAAAGTACGATATTCATGAGAAATATTTCTTCGATTGTACCGAATAGCTAAGTTCAGAGATTTAGAAAGTCCCCTTCAATTGCATCATATGCCGCTTGCCCGGTAGAGAGCGAACAAACAGAAAAAAAACTAACAAAAACAAAACACCAGAGCTATTTTTCTTGGGGTAACGTAAGCAAAACTAGAAAAGATGAGCGTAATTGGTGCATTGAGCTGCCATGTGTTATGCGGATTTTCTGTTGTTCTGTGAAAAAAAAATCAAAACTAAATTGAAGATTTTTAAAAATTAAATTAAATTAAATAAAAAATTAACTTAATTTTTGTTTTAATTCATCGTAATTTTAAAAAAAGGAAAAAATCGTAATATTGAAATTTTCATGAGAAATAATTATTATATTGCGCACAACTTTTACACGAATGGATACTAATTCATAAAATTAAGGTTCTGTGAAAAAATCATTACAATAGGATAAAGCATGTAGGTGTTATAAGTCCCCTTTCTCGTCACAAGTCCCACAGTTTTATTTTGGTAAAGCATTAACATGGATAAGATCATAGCTCTATAAGCTTGACGTGACGTTAGAGTCCCACTGCTCCTGAGCACATAGAGCTATCGCACGTTCACATAGGATAATATTTACGCCTTGTACATAATTTTTAAAGTAAAAAATTGAAAATAGTGGATTTTTGAAAATAATATAAACAATCTGAAACAATTATAAAATTGCCATTTTTTTATCCGATTTTCATTTTTTTTATTAATAAAGATGCTTGTTCTTGAACAAAAACCTTTTAAAAAATTAAAAAAGTTGGAAATTGCGGTACATATTCAAAATCCAAAATTTCCCAAAAAAATCTAAAATACTCAGAAAAAAAGAAAAAAGTTTCAAACAAAATCTTTGTTTGGGCATTTTTGTTTGATGATTAGGTAAAAAAAACCATCATTTTTTAAATTTTTCTAGGTTTGGGCAAGAAAAGATTAAAAAAAAAGAAAAAACGTACAATTTTGATTTTCATACGAAATAGTTTTTCGATTGCGCTTAAATTTCACACGAATACCTTAATTCATAAAATTAAGGTTCTGTGAAAAAATCATTAAAATCGGATAAAGCATCAAAGTGTTATAAGCTGAAGAAATTTTTTAAAAATCGAAAAAAAAATCGTAAAATTGCAATTTTAATGAGAAATAATTTTCCAATTGCGCCCAAAAACGTGGCAGTTCTAAGTTAAGAGATTTCGAAGGCCTCCATAAAATTTCATCGTAATTGGAGTATCGATTAAGCCGGAATCGTGTTAACAAACACAAAATAATACAAAAAAAAGAAAAAAAATTGAAAGAAAAACATTCCGGATTTTTTTCTCCAGTGTAGTGAAATAAAGTCTTCAATTCACTCGCTACGCTCATCCAAAATAAAAACACAGAGTGAAATTGAAGTCTTCGCTTCGCTCATCCAAATATTGTTATGTCAACCTGTTCATAAGATAAGTCGTCGAAATATTGTTTAAATGTGATAGTTTAATTTACTAGGAAAACGCTTAAGTCCCTCCGCGTTGTTGGATGAGCGTAATTGGTGCATTGAGGTGCCATGTGTTATGCGGATTTTCTGTTGTTCTGTAAAAAAATTATTACTTAGTTCTAAATTTAAAAAAAAATTAAATTAAATTAAATTAAAAATAAACTTTTTTTTAATTGATCATAATTTAAAAAAAATAAAAAAAATGAATAATTGAAAAATTGCGATTTTTATAAGTTATAATTATTCGATTGCGCTTAAATTTCACACGAATATATAAATTCATAAAATTAAGGTTCTGTGAAAAAATCATTACAATAGAATAAAGCATGTAGGCCTAGGTGTATAAGTCAAAAAATTGTCTGAAAAAGAAAAAAACCCGCCAAATTTCTATTTTCATGAAAAATAATTTTTCGATTGGGCTCAAATTTCACACGAATATATTAATTCATAAAATTAAGGTTTTGTGAAAAAATAATTGAAATCGGATAAAGCATGTAGGTGTTGTAAGCCGAAGAAATGTTTTAATAATCTTAAAAAATCTTAAAATTGCGATTTTCATGAAAAATAATTTTTCGATTGCGCTCAAACAGGTGGCAGTTCTAAGTTTAGAGATTTCAAAGGCCTCCAGCAAATTTTTTAGCCGGAATCGTGTTAACAAACACACAAAAATACAAAAAAAAGAAAGAAAAAAAATAACATTCCGGATTTTTCTCTCCAGTGAAGTGAAATGGAATCTTCGCTTCGCTCCTTCAACTATTGAAGTTCGGTGTACAGTCCAATAAGTTAATTACAAATTGCACCAAGAATTGGTTTTCATAAAATACAGATGATTAACGTGTGAAGTCTTATCCGAGATGAATATTTTGCGGAACGTAGCATTCATGGTACAAATTAGAGTTTTAAACCGGTGGACGAAAAACATCGTTTAACGTTGATTGACTTCACGATTACCCTCTGGGATGGAGATTGCGACATTTAGTCATAAGCGAGAGTAATAAAACATACAATACAAATATACAGGCAACAACCCTTGCAGGTCAAAAAAGGATCAGTTTTTGTACCATACCCAAAATGGTGTCTCCATAAAACGACCTCCAGTAAAATTTAATTTTTGATTTTTTTTCTATTTTTACAGTGTTTCTTATTAATTAACGACTTTGATACTAATAATCATATTGTTAGGGATATGGTTTACATAATGTTGTCGATAATAAAAATAAAAATCAATCCTCTAAAAACTAAATCGCGGCCAATGGATTTTAGAGACATCAATAATTTGGATGAGATTTTAAGAGGGGCCATTAAAGACACGCGCCAAAATTTAACGGGTTGATAAAAATGACGATAAGGTGTAATTTAAGAGCTGGCCTCAAAATAGCGTCTTCATATTTTGGCCTCTATTGACTTTTAAACCTCTGATGTACGGCATGTTTATATCGTTTTAAAGGGATTTACGTCTAATTGATAAGAAAAAAACACATACAAATTTATGCAATTCGGCTAGTGTTAATAAAAAGTGAAAGTAAATCAATATCTAAAAAAAAAAAATGATGGCCAATTATTTGTAGTATGAGAAAATGGTTCAAGTGTAATAATAGTACGTTGGGAGGTAAAAGCATGGGAATTTGTGAAAATGTACTGCCTACTGATCAAAATTTGATATGGATATATCGAAGATATTAGCGCATAAATCATAGGAGAGAAAACCAATTTACTGTCTGCTGACCAGCCATTGCTGGGTGACCACAAGCATCGAACTAAATAAATAAACAGAAAATATATTTAAAAAACTATAAACTAATTACAGTTGGTTATGCAAAGGTTTTGCAATTTAATACCCGAAGACTTCAGAAATGATAGAGTACCTAGGCTAGAATCTTCTTATATCGAAACAGATATCAAGAATTCCGGAGAAAGACTTGGAAGAAGTGAACGAGGCACCAACTGACTGCGCGACCTCCCCAAACATACCTGTCACACCACAAGGAGTGTGAATATAAGATGTTTAAACGAGGTTCCATCATAAGTAAATTCGCAATCAAATACAAATATTTCAAATATATTACGTTTTTTCTTGAATTTGTCATTATTATTTTTTTATTTTTTTCAATTTGATTATGTATTTTAACATAACACATAAGACCTATTACTTTTAATTGAACATAATCAAGATGTTCGCCTTACGTTTTGTGATCCAGTTTGAAGCCATTTAATGCTTTTTTATAGTCAAGTTAATAAGAATGCAAATTATCATGCCGGTATTCATATTATGTTGATTGCCAGACTAGAACCAATCGTAATAAAGATTCTCGCATACACAATCAAGTCGTAAAGACTAAATGCTATAAATGTTGACGTGCAGCATTAATCAATTTGACGAGTGCGCAAAGCAATAATAAAGATAAAAATGGAATACACTATACCAACATACTAAATTACATGTTCTGAACGAGGGCTGTTAACAATTTAAGTGATATCAATTTGTCGATGGTTGTGAACCAAAATTTAGAACTCCTAAAACACGATTTGTGAAACTGAAATGTGTTAATTTCGATAACATGATTGAAAGTGTGTCTTATAGGTCCGAAATTGAAGACATGTATTGAGAATTAAAATCGTGACCCCATGGCTGACGAGAAGCTTATGTCGGTACTCAAAGTCTTTTCTAAGTGTACTATATAAAATAAGTTGATGAAGTGCTTTGAACTCGGGGGAAAAACATTCAAGATATAACCTAACTACGTAGGTCACAGGTATAACGAAGCTTGTTGCTGAGATTTTGTTTACTCACTGAAGCTACCTTTAAACGCCAACTAATTAAATATATTTTAGCTTTTAATTATCAGAGAATTTTCCGGAATTTTCATTTAAACGATTCCAGGTCAACATAATTAATAATGCTTCATAACATAAAACACAATATTATTACAACATTGTAGCACGTCAGTTTCAGGTAAATTATGCTTTGCTTTTTTGTACTTTGAAGTTTAAAAAGTAGCAAGTTTGCTTGTTATTAAAATTGTATTATTAACATACTCTTAGGTCAATCCATTCTCACAGACAAAGTTATAACTAATAAATAAATTACAATAATCATAATAATCATTAAACAGTTGTTTTACCAGTGTAATAAAATAAGGAGAAGAAGATTACCGTTGTCTTATCAGGGCGGTGAAGATTTGTTATTAAAAAAATTAACTTTACAAATTATTGACTATTAATTCGAAGCTGATAAATAGTGTTGTTGACTATTCAAAATCTCTTACACACGCTTACCACAAATAACCAGAAGGTTTCACTACTAACAGCTGTGACTGAAGGTAAATAAGGGTGCGGACACCTGCGAGTTCGGCTACTACTAGCACCGGGCGGGAGCGTGCTGCAGGCTCTACCGACGCAAGACTACTAACACCGCGTGCCGACACCGGCCAAGTCCATGCGGCAACCACTAGGCTTCAATGCGCAGGCGCACACCTTAGAGCAGTCTCATCTCATCACTCTTTTACATAGGTAAAGATTTTGTTTTCTTAGTAATGAAACCTTGTACAATGAAGTCTTGGGAGACGATGGAGCTGCCGCGGAGAGGTAGGAATACTTGTAAAAGTAATGTGGAGAGTTTATAAAGTCAACAATTTTAGAAGTTAACCTTTGAAAAAGTTATAGAACGATGGTAGAAAGAAGAATCTCAGTTTTTTGCTGAGTCTTTATCTTTAGCACGTCTAACATTTTTCACATAGAATGATGATTGTATTCTATGGCATTAATTTGGAATCGAGATTTCTCATAAGTTTCTAGAATTATTAAAAGGAGTAAGGTTTAAAGCATTTAGTTTTTCTAATATATTTCAGACGAAAATATTATAAATTTATTGGATTTGTTCGTTCGTAATTATTTCTTCACTTATGAAAAAACAAGAGAATAATGAAACTAATATAAATTATGTTTATAAATTTTCATTCAAAATATTATGTAATATTCCTCTGAATATTGTATCATCACTAATACTAGCCATTATTAAAGTGATAAAAATAAGTTTTTTAATTCGTTACAATAAATTATGAAAATGAACGTGGCTAGTGTAATTTGCGCCAACACAAATCACACACTTTTTGTAAATAGAAACTCGTATTTGTACCGTTTGAAAAAAAAATTCGTATACCAACTGTTATTTTCAGAAAACTATTTTAGATATAGTCAAGTTGTAGCTAAAGGTGTTTAGAAACTAATCAAACTATGTCCAGAAAACCGATTCTCAAAATTTAATTTTGAACTAGTCTTGTATATCACACTTTTGTCCAAATATCTAAATATAATTTCCAAAAGTGAGGTTATGTCCCGCCCAAAAAAATTCTCAATTTTTTTTTTCTGTTATTTTAAAGGCCTTCTTTCATTCAGCAAACTTTTCAGACATGTTTCTTCGACTTTCAAATTATCGACCAGAGGCGGTACAATAGCCTTAAACTAAAACTTACAATGTACTCAACTAATTGACGAGAAGAAGAAAATGACCAAGAATTAGGAATAATGATGGTAAAAGAAGTGATATTACACAGCATATCAAATGAAAATAGTAATATAAAGCAACACTTCATAAACTTGTCGCAATGATATCTTACGTAAAAATCGAGTATCTGTTACAGAATCCGGAGTAGATCTAAGTTTCGTAAGCCACATTTGACAACATTGTTGTGTGTCATGACATGTCATCTGTCAATGTCTTGTCTTCTTCTAGCTCAGATATTTAGCTTGTCGTAACACTGATTGTTACCTCCCCTGCTAAACGACGTCGCGACTACCCCACTCAGTCCCATGGTTCAACGCTCTCAAACAATAATCAGAATCGTGCATGTCTGAACACGCCTCGCGATCTCCTTGTACAGGTCTATTCTCTTCCAGCGTGTCTTGCCGCGTGCTCGGTGCGATGCTAAGAATCTGTTTCAGATCAATAGATGCCCGCGTGTTGTTTGAGTTATGGACATAATACGTCCGTGTTGTGCAGTGCACATACTACCTCAACTTACAAGCTCTGCGTCATATATAGGAGGTCTCTAGCTGAGGGATCGCAGCACTGTCGACCACGATATAACCACGAACTATGACCACCTGATCGGCTAAAAGTAAATAAATTAACATCATTGTGTACGACTGGACGATTTCGATATCCCAATGAATTTAGAATGGGAATGCTACGATTCGAGCCGAAAATGTGCGTTCATACACTCTAAATTAAAAGAGCGGAAAAACACTCAAATCGAGTGAAATTTCGCTCCTTTTTTAGCTTGTATTTGCACCACTCTTTCTGAGTGACCACCACTCCTAGAATTGAGTGAAATAATTCCACTCAATTATAGAGCGAAATTTTCACTCTGAAATAAGGGTGATAATAGCTTATAAAAGATCGAAATTCACTCAAATAATAGCGATATTTTGGCTTCAAAGATACTCTCTATTTAGGCTATTAATAACTCAAATAGAAGCGAAAATCACTCAAAATTGAGACAAACTAACTTCCCTAAAAAAATATCGCAATTCAATCAAAAAGTAGCGGTGGGAGGGAAAGAAAGGGAGATAAATCGCTCAAGTAGCATTTAAATTCAGTATACGTATTGCATATAGGTACACATGATATATTATGTTATTTTCAACTCATGTTAATAGGTCAATATCATAAAACTACAAAATAGTATTATAGCAGCTGTATGCAAACATCACATTGTTATGTAGATGGACGACTGCGTTCTCTCTCTTCACTGTGGACGCCCATGAAAAGGCATGCATATAATAATTTCCATTAAGTTTTATCTAGGCCTACACAGGATATATTATGTTGTTTTCAACTAAAACAATGAAAACACAATGAACTATTCGTGCATATAGAAGTACAAGGCGACATTTAGGCCCTACCTTTTACTTTTCGGCGTTTTCCGCAGAAATGCCCTTCCAATTAGAACGTTGCACACTTCATCACTACACCGGTAATAACTATTTTTCCTTGAAGACTTACACTGGCAAATGGCAATGCGCACACGGTCACGAACTAACAGACACTGACGAGTTAGTTGGTTTCGAAGATGTTCAGAGGACCGTTGATATATATTGGAATGCCCTACCTCGTTCTTTGTCATGAGTACATGACAAGCAATTATTACCAGTGACATGTTTGAAACATCGCCGGTAAAATCTCTGCTATTCATCCCCTAGACTTGGCACCGATCAGGACAATACAGTAGACATACAATAAGGAGAAGCCCCATTCATCGCTTAGAT